>VYYI01001445.1:0-19563 GCA_021029175.1 Bilobella aurantiaca
CTTATAACCACGGCGTGCGATCCGCCTGCGACTGGCGCTAAGAGCGGTTTCCTACAACGACGATTAATAAATAAGTTGTTTATCCTTTGCAAGCTACCCGTCCTTAAGGTTCGAATTCCAATTTTTGAAATACGTCAAAAGAGCCTTCCTTTTACAAGTTTTAAAAAATAAATGGGTTGAAGTGAGGCTAAGGCTGACAATTGTACCCCATTTAGCCAAGGAAGGCATGCGAATTCATTATGAAGTGAGTGAGCGGGGAAAATTAAATTTAGAGCCCGTGGATAAAGGTCATGCGGTCGGAGGGGCACGAGTTTGAATCCCAGTGCCTCCAAAAAAAATACTATTTGTAAACGAGCCCAAAGAACGATTGCTTGAAAAGAGAGCCAATTAAATTCCCTCTTCTTATAACGTTTAAATAAATAAAGACGTTTCTGTGCCAAGACGGGCTTGTTTGGCTTGGAGATTGTATGATTCCATTTAGTTGCATTAATTTCTGCATTTAATTAATTCTAATTCCTTCAGTGTTTTACCTAGTTAATTAAATTAAAGGTAATTAGCAAATGTGTCACACACTTTGCTAATTAAAAGTTGAACTAACTTCCAATTAAGACGGCTCTTAATTTGAATTTAAATTTGAAAAAGTCCCTGTTTAACTATCAAGAATCGTTAAAAATTAACCCAACCACCCTATTTTGCCAGAGTTGAAAACTTGAAAATAGATGTAAGTGAATCCTGCTTCAGTTTGTTTTACAGTATCCTCGGCAGTAGACACTTTTGTTTAAAGTAGGGTTTAACGTACATTAAACTATAGTTAACTAGATAGTTAACTTTAATTTAATAGTGTGGGTGCAACGGTGCAACCATATTAGCGACAATGCTCACTCACTTTCAGTTGTGCATCCTACTGATTTGTTACCAATTCGAACAAGGTGAATGTGACCTGGTAAGAAATTTTGTCCACTTTAAACTCTAAACCCAATTTAGCATTGCTGATGCAGGCAAAATGCAACAATTTCTATTAAAAAAAAATTTCGTTATTATAAATAAAAATGGCTTTATTTCTACACTAACAACAGTTACATTTCAACTAGCCAAACACGCCCGTCCTAGGACTTGATTAATTAAATAAACATTTTAATATAAGGTTTATTTCACTTTTCATAAAAAAAAATCCATATTCACAAGAGTATACCCATCGCTAGCCCTGAATGAAACGCAGGTAACTTTATATGAGACCATTTCGTGCGTTACGGATGTACGGTCATAAAAATAGCGCTTTTATATATGACATATGTTAACTTACTATTTTCTATTCAAGAAGTGGGAAGTCATAGGAAAAGAGGAAGGGAAAATTATTTTCGATGCTCTGAAAGCTTCAAAAAGAATGGATCCTGCAGTGGAACAAGATAGCGCACATCAACACGATATTGAGGCACAATATACATACAAAACGGACGAAACCAATCGGCAACGTCTCATTATCTTTCAATATTTTTCAAACAATACCATATCACACTTTTTTGCCGCTATCCTCTTTGAGCTCGATAGTATCGAAGTGACACGACTTGGCCAATCATGGCAACAAACTGAAGGAAAGGATAACAAAATTAACAATTCAACGGCCAAGGCAAAATTTGAAGCCGAAATGTACTTGTACTGGGCACCCTATCCTTGGCAAGAGAAATGGATATCTTGGGCAGATACTTCTTTGGACTTGGATAATGGATATAAGCTCAAGATGCTCTGGCACGTAGAGGATAGTAGTGTGGTCGGCATCTACGGTTTAGGTCCTAGTAGATCGCAATCCGATTCCAACTACTTTTTCTCTCTTGGCAGTAACATATCTGGTGTCGTCTCATTTGCATATTCCTCTGAAGGGCACTGGTCATTGGCCGTGATTGAAGCAGAGGTGGCAAAAATGCTATCTGGAGCAAACCCTTATTTTGATTCACAGTGGCTCACCAAGAATCAAATTGGTTCATACTCGAGTAGCTGTCATAAAAACCTAGAAGACTTGACCAAGCTGGCGGAAAAACAGATAGGAGATAGTACTAAGTTTCGTTTGCAAAAAGTCAAATTTGTACGACACAGCTTCAGTCCTGTGGCGATATTCAGTGTTGTAAATAGTGCTATCCCAAAGAAAAACATAATGGTTGGAGGACTATTGGATAAGGGTAGAATGAAGTTGACGATATATACGGATAAGATAGATATTGAAGGACCTACTGAGGTGCTGAGCAGATATTATCCGCTTGCGTTCAGTTCCGACTTACTGCAATCAAAGGATGGTTGGCTGTGGCCCTGGGAGTACCAACCGGTGGAAAAGAGACCAATAAGAGAAGATTGGATAAGAAATGAGATAAGCAACTTATCGCCTTTTACGCTTGGTGAAAAGGACAAGATATATTTACAGAAACGAAAGAGAGCAGGAAATGGGCATACACTTTGTGTTTACGAATATAAAACCAGATATTTTTTATGTACTATCGACTATCCTAGAAGGAGGCTAGTTCAAGTGGGTGGTCTAAGGTTACCGGATCAGCTAAATGAAGAAGTTTCTACCTTCTTACAAAAAAGTTACGCGTACCAGAAGGTTAGCAACTGTTACTAAAAGTATTTAAATAATGGATTAAATTGCTAATATATAATTTGTTAATTAGTTAACGACATTTGTCGTTAACGTCGCTAATTTAATAAAGTTATAACTAGGTGCGTGAACTAGGTGTGTTTGATACTTTTAGAGAAAAAATACTCAAAAAAGTGTTATACCCGCATTTATCTTACAAACCATCTATCTCCCACCTAATAGATATACTGTATTCATCATTTGTTAAAACAGCCAAACAGGCCAGTCTTAAAACAGTATCACATGCTAAATTCACCACCATTTTGCTCTTATACACTGTACTGCATAAGGTAGAGTGTGGAGCACACTGTGGGATTCCAAAGCAATAGCGTGTTGGTTGAGCTTCTCTTGGCATAAGAACTACCCTGGTCTCGTGGTAAACACGAGCAACCTTTTGCTTTGCTCGGGATCGAATCCCGGTACACCCCTTTTTTCCCACAACCCCACAACACTCATTTACTCACCAAATCATGCTCGTCCTGATTTCTGTTTGGCTGCACCTTAATGTTAGTTGCACATTTTGTTAGCACTCAAGTATAACTATTGTTTATTGTAGCTTAATTCTTCATTCTTAGCACATTTTGATTTTATAGGGTGATCTTCCTGGAGTAGTACAAGCGAATTTAAAAGCAATATTTTCTCAAATCAAAGAAAAGTTTGATACTGCAAGAGATGGATGGGAGAGTAACAAAATTAAGTCAAATCCAACGGGCGAGTGGATACTCGATCACAGAAATGTACCCGTACCAACGCCACAGCGCAACAGAGGAGTGGACGTCGACTGGTACCAGCCAATTTGCCTGGTACCAGTTTGGAACCATGGTGAAACGAAAGTCAGAAATCACTTTTTTGAAGTCCTACTGGTTATTTCAGAGGAAGTCGAAGTTGTAATTCCTGACAAATGCACAAAGATGCTATCACGCAAAGCGCGATCCAGCTTCCGAAGTTTCTTGAGGCATGAACACGACAGAGCACTCTCTCAATCAAGGTTGATGTTATAAAAAAAATTATATTTTGTATCACAATGGTTGAAATATTTAGCCAATAACCATTATAGAAAAAAGATGAAATATTAAACGTTTATTTTATTGTGTTTTATTGTTCCTATGAAAGTCTATGAAAATTGCGTTTGCTATTTTAATGTGTACTAATGTTCATATTACAATTTCACATAATTACAGTCTTCACTCAGGTAACCTCATTTAAAAATGTAATTATTATGTAATGTAAAATGTTTTGTTAACTAACGAAAGTTACAGAAAATCTTGTTAAAGTGATAATTTCAAGTTAGTATAATTAAGGTTAGTATTTGCCTCCTGAAACGTCATATACTTACTAACTAAAAACAATTTGAATTTTTTAAGCTTTTTTATTTTTCTAAATCCTGTCTAAACCAATTCGCGTTCTTGCTTTTCAGCACTAAAAAGCGGATTAAACTAAACTTCGGCAAAGCTTATTTTTCTGTTAAAATACGTAGATTTCACAAAATTTTACATTAACAAGGTAACAAATTTGTAAGCCCAGTGTATTGGAAAATTGCTTGTAAGATGATACATGAGATAAAGAACCACAACTAGGAAAGAGGAAAGAGGCGTTTGTGGGATAGCAAAGCAATAGCGTATTAGTTGAGCCTCTCTTGGCATAAGAGGCACCGTGGTCTCGTGGTGAACACGAGCAACCTTACCTTTTGCTTTGCTCGGGATCGAATCCCGGTCCACTCCTTTTTTTTTCCCACGACCCCACACGTTTTATAATGTTACTCAAATCTAATTACATATATTTCCACTAGGCGAATTGCATTGTAGGAACGGAATGTTGCAAACAAAGTTTTTGAGTAAAAAAAGAACATATTCAATCTACAACATGTAAACTCGCCAGCACAGCAAAATTGCGATATAAATTTTCCTACTAAAAAAATACTAACATTTGTGTACTTTTAGACTAATTAAACGTAAGTCTACAATCAAACCTGGCCAGCGAAAACCCGGAAACACAAATTTTCCGAATTTGGGTGTTATTTAATAAACAGCAAATTATTGATGCCCTTCAGCACGACTTTTGCGTTTTCGAAGTGAATTTGAATATAGATATAATTTTAGTTAATAGCGGGGTTTGCTCCCTCGTCATTAGCATCAATTTCAACATAATATTTCCAGCGTTTTCCAGCGATTTTTGTAACAATTTCTGCCTATGGTTTAGTGTCTCTTCACTCACATTGGCGTACAATATTACCAAAGAGGTCAATAAGAGGCAATGCAAAGTTCGTTTTCCTTGATAAGTAGAACAACTTTTGTCGATGCCATTTTTATGTATAGAATGAACTCTTTGACCTTGACCTTTGTCTTTAAATTTCATTGTAGAGATTTTGTGAAAGTCATTTTAATTTAACAATTATCAAATTAGGTTTTACAATTAAACTTCAACTGGTTCTTGAGTTACAGCAGAAATGCCAAGTTAGTATACATTTTGTTTCAAATTTGAAATTAATTTGGAACCTTCGCAATTCTTGAACTTAATTGCTTTGTATAAAAAACATGCTGTGGGAACGAATTCGATTAAACGGGCTCCATCTCCCATGTCAACAACGAATTGCGCATCCTGTTAAGTTTGATTTTGATTGATTGATTTGATTGATTTGATTTTCCCCGCAAAGTCTTAATTTTTGGCATGTGACCTATTTCCAAGATTTGCCAAAAAATTCATTAAAGTTATCCGAGGTATCAAGTTATCCGAGCTTGACTTATCCGGATGATTTGTAAGTAAAATTCCATAAGCCTAGCTAGGAACTGCCTAACTCATTCAACTTAAGCCTTTGCCTTATGCAAGGTTGACTTAAGCGAGGGGTACTGTTTAAGACACTTTTCTCATTCGCCGACAGTTGACCCCAAAAAGGACCCCTTCAAATCAAAACCTTTTAAGTTCAAACCCTGTTTGTACGAAAAAGAAAGAAAAAGTATTCAGAAGACCCAAGAGACCTCCTGCTATCTCAGAACGACCTATTGAGCATAAAATGTCTTTTATAAATGAAATGCCATTTGTGTACATTACAAAAAGATAAGATGGTGCAGAGGACCTCAGAGACGTCCTTCACCCCCAAAATGACCTATTCACCTCAAAATGTCTTTTAAAAGCCCAACACCATTTTTGGTCAAAACAAAAAGTTAAGATGGTTCCAATGACCTAGAGACATAAATGACCTCTTGACACCAAAATGACCTTTCAAGGTCAAAAACTAGTTTTGCACGAAAGAGAAGCATCCAGAGACATTTTTCAACATCAAGTCACCTATTTACCTCGAAAACATTTTAATTTTTTAATGTATATTACAAACCTTGTAGGATAGCAAAGCAATAGCGTGTTGGTTAGGTTACTCGTGTTACCACCGTGTTCTCGTGGTAACACGAGTAACCTTGCCTTTTGCTTTGCCGAGATCGAATCCCGGTTCATCCCTTTTTTTCATTTCCACTACTAACAACCCATTGTGTAATTTTCCTACTGAAGCTAATTGACCGTTTACCACGACTTATTAAATTAATTACTTAAGATGCATTCTCTAAAAACTGTCGTTTTCAAGTAACTGAACGGTACAGAACATTTGTTGTAGTCAGTTAGTTGGGCAGAAACTGAATTCCAGGTAATATATATCGCGAAGTGTTGGGGTCCCAGTGACGACAAAAAGCAGCAGGCCCTTTGGTCTTTAAAATGAGAGTTTATTGAACCCTAATCCGCTTCGAACTAGTTACAGACACTTAACTAACGTCTAGGGGCCGGCAAGAGGCTATGAAACTAATAATGGAGGCCTGAAGAACCCTAACGATACATAGCAAAAACAAAAGGGCACATGTCATGACATAAAAGAAAACCTTAAGGGAAAGTCATTGCCAGCCGCTGTGCACATTCCTGGCACGAAGGCCTGAAGGGACAAGGGTCACTTCGTTGCTGACCTGAGGAAATGAATAGTGTCCAGGGCCTTCCAGGTCATGTGGCCAAGACGAGAGCCAGTATTTTTCTGCTCCGCTTCTGATTTTCTCTACTTACACACTGCCATACATAATTAACCATTAACTAACTAATTATAATTAACAAGTGAGGATCATACCCTCACATTATTCACTGACAGGCAAGACTTATAATTAATAATAAGTTATTGCCTATACCTTCTACATATATTTGTATAATTTTAAATATTTTCTTGAGTGTGTTAAAAATCTAGAGCCCATGTCTTCGTATACGGCATAAACGAACAATTCACAATTTGGTTTGACATTACATAGACTTAATCATAACAATGTTTTTTTTTTGTAATCCGCATAATATATTGTTTGTCACAACTTTTTTTGTGATAATTTGTTTATAGTTAATTTAGTGCTTCGAATGGTTAGCATTTACTTTTCCACAGGAATAACAAATTTTACTTTAACATTAATAGTATTGACACAACGATGTTCAGAATTGAATCATTTGTTCTAATCACCATACCTGGATCAACAAAGTTCAGCGGACCACACTTAATAGCACACGGCGTAAGGGACTTAAGGGTCCTCGTTTCTTTTGTATTTGCTTGATTTAACCTATTAATATATTTTCTTGAGGTGGTATACACTTTGGCAGCCCATGTAAGACATATATACATGAACGTCATTAGCAACATTACTTCTACAAAGCACAACACTGAGAAAATGGATACACCCTTTTGTAGGATAATGACGATGCCAATAGAAATTGATACTTTTGCAGTTACTAAAAACGAACATAGCGGCAGGAGGGCAAAGTCGCTCAACATGGTGGCGAGTATCCGGATAGAGCGATACCGTGTAAATTCGGATATGCGACGCCGTGCTTGCCTTCGCCGAAGTCGTTTTTCGAGCGATTTGAGGCATAGTAAGGAAAATATTATATCCAAGTAAGGAAACACGACCATTGGGTACTGTATGTATTTGCAATGCAAAAGGTATAATTGAAAAAAGAAATAAATTATTCCCATTATCTTCCAAAAAACACATCGGTCTGCCTCTTCTCTACTGTTTGATGGGTCCAAAATCAAATTACAGATTGCTTCCACCAGGAGCGCGTATTCTGAATAGAATGCCATTATACCTATCACGCCAATGAGGAAGGTGGCATATGGTGCTCCATAATGGTATATCGAACTCATTCGATGGACTTTGACCGACAAGATGACATGTAGGTACGGTTTAACTGTAATCAAAATTTTTGTAAATATATGATTATGCACACGATGAACAAAGTATTCAGGAGTAACATTAAGTGTTCAATATTTAATTATAAGTAATCATGTAGAAGTTTGTTTTTGTATTTGCCTCTTTGTCGTTTAGTATGCCACAGGAGAGTGTTTGTGAGTTGTTGCCAATAATTCCCGAGGAAAATCCCCTGGATATCAAGGCTCATAGCATGAATTACTAATAAGCTTACGAAAATAATTATAAGAGTCATCAAGGAATTGATGTTTACCACATAGCATACAAACATTACTGCTTGTAACAATAGTATAGTTAGTATATCAAATAGTAATATTAGAACGGCAAACACGTTGTAAGATTTTGATTGGTCCATTTGAAACTGTTCTCTCACCGGACACCAAATTAGTGGATTTTGGTAGGAGTAATGGCTATTATGTATTGAAATTTTCAGGCAATCAATAGCGTTGAAGGGTGTCATATTTGATTTTGAGTAGTTATTTTCCGTATACTATTCTACTTCAAAATATAGAAATATGATAACAACTTGGACCGTTATGTGGCCTTTTTGCATTTCACTGTGATATAATGTGTTTCATATTTCGAAGGCTTCATTCGTCCTTTTTTTCTACTTTCAAAGTTAATAAATTACAAGTCTATGCTTTTTGTATTATTGAAATTTATTATTTATAATGTGAGGAGTGATTATAGTGCCCTCCATTGCACACGTAATTCTACAATTTTCAATTGCAAGTGTTTTTTTCAGTGACTTCAAAAACCACTTAAGGTTTGAAAGTTGTGCGTTGTTGGTTTCACCTTCCGTGACGGCAACTGGTTGGTTATGAAAATGAGAAGATTATAATCTGTTTTATGGGCACTTTGCATTTTGGAGAATTTGGACCCCAATCACCTAACAATCATATCTCGGTATTCTTTGACGCTCTTTTTAGTAAATTTTTAACAGAAACAACCAATCATCAACCTGTATAAATTAAAGCTTGTGGCACAACTGATTGCATAGAATTTGTCGATGCTTCAAAGCAGCCATACAATTTAAGTCAAGGTTAAGTTAAAACGTATTTTTCATATTTAAGCAAACAAAAATAATTTAGTTGACTAGTTTTCTGATGCCGGTTTAAACAAATCACCTTTCTTACGAGTCAATGCTTATGTGTAATAATTATTTAATGAAGAGAAATATAATATTTTAAACGTCGCCGCTGGTACTATATATTTGGTATTTGGGGCGGACCAAATATCCAATAACATCGAAAAAAAAATACATTGCTAAACTTTTATGTGAGGTTGGTTTTGGCTTAATAGATGTCCTATCCTACAAAGAAATTGGAAAAGATTAAGTTTTTATTTTAACAAAATTATACCTCCTTTTCAATGTCCTCCGCACACATCACAACATAACGGCATTTCAATATATAAAACAAGCCAGAGTTTGCTGTTTAAATAATTTAGGTTGATTTATTTATTTTTCAACTCAGCTTTCAAGCTTTGAATCGAAAGTGTGGCATGTCCACGGATTAGACATAACTAAACAATCAAAAACCTGATGAAAAATATTATGTAATTGAATCATTTAACATAATTAAAATATAATCGACTTCTAAATCAAATGCTATTTAAAATTTAATTCCAAAGGTTGCTTGCATATATTGCTGGACAATTAGTTGAAAACTAAACAATACTACTGATAAAAGTAAATTTTGTATAGTAAAATGTACTTCCTTTATTATGTATTTATATTAAATTGAAATTGGAGTACAGACTAAGTTTGAATACAAATCAATTGAATAAAAAGTAAAGTGAAAACTAATAAAACCATTAGAAGCCATAGGTTATAATGATAGCAGTGGCTGGATGGTTTACATGGTTTGGTATGTTTTAAACTAAAGTGCGATGAGTGTATGTTGGTTTCCTGTAGTACTTGATTCTTATTTCTAAACACAATTATCGTTGTGTAAAATTTTACTGTGACAAAAAATTCAACGCTTTGATTAATATAACTTATATCTACACAATCTGCACTAAACTTTACTATAATGTAACTCAATTAATCTCATTTAGTCCATGTTGACTAGGGCATTGCCAATTGTCAACTAAGAAAAATCAATCAATCAATGCATATGCTTATTGCTAATCTGATGTTAAAAATCAATACAAATAATTTACAAGTCAGAAAATTTAGACAAATATAGGTTACAAGGTACACATAGTTGGACAAAAAATACATTGTTAATAGAACTCGGCCTAAATTGGAAGACTTTATAGGAAACCAATAAATCTTTTTCACATAAACTATTATATAGAATTCATTGTTCATACTTATACAACATACATTGCAATGGAGTTTTCGATACATTGTTTTCTTTGTCTGTATAACTTACTGCTTCTTATTCGATTGTAAGAGCATTCTGGATTGGAAAAACGCCTTGTCATGTTCAGGCCTCAGACATTGTACAAAATCGTTACTAGCATTACGGCTTTGCTTCCAGTATGTATTTGCTAGAGGAATTATCACATCGATTTTCTCGGAAATGACCACAAGCACCACGAAAAAACGAGTAGCTAATTCTTTGCCTGGTGTGTCCCGTATCGTTGCTTTGCAAATTAGCTGGTACCAGTCAAGTGGGGATTTTTTGTTGCGAGGTTGGGTTGGGGTGGGAATATGTCTGCACTCCTCTATCCATTTAGTTGTCGAATTTGTCGAAGTATTTTCAACCTCCCAACCGATTCTGGCAGCTTCTAACTTCTCCTTTATTTTTTCAAAAATAGTCACCAAATCATTTTCGGCCATTCTAGGAGTCACATCCTATTAATTACAAAATGTAAGCTTAAAACAAAATTAAAATTTAATTCAAAACCATTCCAACTGAATAGTTAATGGGTGTCCCATATTTTTTTTTTATTTCAAGCTTAGGTTTTTGAAATTTTTTTAGTAAATAAAAGTTCCAAATTTCAAATCAAGTCGAATTCAAAATTCCCAAGCGACGTCAATAACAGAAACAACAATTCCTGGTTGAACTACATAAAAAATTAATGAGGTGAGGAAGCTCACCTAAAATCTACAGACAGTATGTTACTTGTGTATTATTTTATAGATTTAGATTAGCGTAGATTTTTCTTTTGACAATGGGCGTAACTACAACAAATTTACACACCCATGTATTAAACAACTTCAAAAAGCAAATGGCACTTCTGCAGCCCCACTTACTTCAAGACTATTCCAACTGTGCCTTAAATCTAAGACAATTGTGAGCGGCAATTGTAAGGTAAACCTATCCTTAAGTTTAAAGCTCATATCTTAGCACAGCCTTGTTTGTCTTAATGAAAATAACGGCGAGAGTCATTTGACACAAAAGAATACTTTAAGTAAAATATTTTCCCTCTTAACTTGGAAACCTTTATGGGAATCAATGGAGTCAGTCGCGGCGCCAGCTTGTAAAAATTTTGTTCAGACGACAACTCAGTCGAAATTTATTTCGTAAATTTCGACTATTATTTTCTAACCAATTTGTTGTTTATCTTTGTTTTGTTGCGGCTGGTCAACAAGTAAGAGAGTGGGTAGGGATTTGGAAGGAAGAACGAATTACAAAACATGTATGCAAATGAGGATCGCCCTGTGAATTCTTATAAAACTATTGGGAAACCTATCGTGGAATTTCCATAGCCTCGGACTGCGCAATGTCTAATCACATAGATGCGAGCATACCCAGGCAGAGGCAAGGCATATTCCGGCTTAGTTCCCTAACGGAAAAGCCAATAGCAAAAACTTATTGTAGTAGCTGGTTGGAAGATTTGAACCCTCTAGTGAAGAGAGATTGAAGCTCTAAACCACTAGGCCAACACCGCCAACTATTATGTTCAACTATTTAACATGAAGTTGTACATTTATTCTTAAAACATGCAGCGTAAGTTTAAACTTAATAAAAAAGAAGTTATTTACCTCACGATAGTAAGTACCACGAACCCAATTATCGGCTTCTGCGTTTAATTCGTGAGAAAACTTCAGGCCACCAACTTGGACATTTCCGCTTGTATTGTCAACAGCTACCACAAAGTATCTGTTTTCGTATACAAACACGCAAATGGTGGCCGTGTCCGTTCGTTGCAGTTTTTGTATGTAAATGGTGTCATTTTGTGGCAGGGAAAATGGCGCCATTTCCGATATCTTATTTCTTGCATTTTCCCAAGCTTCTTGTATTTGATTATTGGACGCTTTGTAATTCCATGGCCAAATCCATCCCTCACTTTCTTGAAGTATGCCAGGGGTGAAAGCGATTGTATAGTGATTCGTGAGCAGTTCGTTATAAAGGACACCGCTCGGCAGATATTTATAAAGCGTCATTTTCATGACAGCGTTTTCTGCTACTCCCGCAACCATAATTAAGGGTTGGCTTCCTTCCGCGTTATCATGTTCAAATAAGGCAACAAGCCCCGCGGGCGATTTCGTTGTAACAAATTTTACATTTTTTAAAATTAAGTCATTACGCTCCTCTTCGGGAAGCCCCATCTGGTCCGCAGCTAGTATATGAAGATTCTTAATATCCTCTTGTCTGTCAGCCATTGACAAAATTTGCCCTTTGGTATACCAAGCCGAGTCGAAATATGGGCTTCCTTCTGCGAGTATTCTAGCTAGGTTAGCTTCTACTTCTGGTAAAGATGCTGTAGGTGAATAGTGATCAAAATCCGTCTGATCTTTTGGTCCTATTGCAAACTTGTAGGTTGAGTCAAGTTCTGAACTAAGAGGGCCTTGACCGAAGATTCCGATTTTGGAAGAGTCGTTGATATTCCAGATCATTTTAAGTTCGTAACCTTCTTCCATGTATACTTTATTTGGTACAACCCATTTTTCTTTAAAAGAGAACGGAGCCCAGTCTAAATACAATTCGGCTTCCAATTTGGCTTTTTCCTCAGTGTCGATTGCTTCGTCCCAATTTGTCATGACATTCCAAGAGTGGCCCAATCGTGTTACTACTAGTTTACCGTCAACAATAATACTGGCCACAAAAAAGTGGGAGACGCAACTACTTAATGTATCTTGAAAGACGACGAGCCGCTTGTCATCTTCACTGATCACTTTATGCTGAGTGATGGCCTTAATGACACCTTCAGGATTATTTGCTGGGACAGGATTCAGTCTGCTTGATGCTTTAAAGTAAGCTAAAAAACGTTTACTGTCGGCTTCTTCTACACTCTCCCATTTCTAGGGAACAAATTAGCAAATTATTACTTCTATTATCTTAAACTTTTTGTTAAGAATCAAAGAGATTTTTTGGCATTAAGATTACTTAGGAAATTTAAAGCAAATTATTACTATTTTACACTTTTTGTTAAGTATCAAAGAGATTTTTTGACAAGATTACTTAGGAAATTCAACGAGTTACTCATTTTTGAGCAAAGTTGATTTCCATTTTTTAGATTTATAAAAGTAAAATTTAAATGTTTATAAAACAAGAACGTCGCTTGGTAATTTGAACTGGCTTATTTGCAACCTAGTTGCTATTGTAAGTATAAGTGCTTAAATAAAAAGACAAATAGAGCATATTTTCTTCCAAAAAACAAAATTATTCCCAGCTTAAACCACTTTCGAGAGTTTGAAAAATAATTGAAACTTGGTTTAAACTAGATCAGAATTCCAAATTGTTTTCGTAGATGAATACTTTGTTAACAAATTTTTGGTCTTCTGCATTGAAAGCTTTAGAACAAGATTAAATTAATTCTAGTAAATGGTGAAGGTAAAGGAGCGTTATTTGACATTCCCGCAGAGCGGATGGTCAACATGAAAGGAGAGGGTAGGGATGTGGTAGGGATAAGGACTCATTAGCATAGATGTTGTCATGCAAATGAGAGCAGTCTTCTAAATTCTGACAAAGACTGTTAGCAAACGTATCATTATGATTGTCAGAATGTCATTATTGGCACAAATATTCTTTTCTAATAAAATTTATTAAGTGCAAATTATTCAAAATTGCTTGAAGCTAACAACTGGAACTTGTTTTGAACCATCAACGTAACCCTATTCTCTAGCGTAAATTTTAAGGAACACAAGTATTTGTTTTCAGTTAAGTTAGGCAATAGTAAGTTTAAATTAAGGTAGTAAAAGACATCTTTAGTAAGAACATGAATTACTTTAATTGCAAATACAATAAAATTTGGCCGATTTGAGTAGCCAAGAAGGTAATTGTCTGAACCATAACGTTTAAATGAACTCAAGTTTAAACCGCGCCTTCGAGCCTCATAAGCTGAGGTTGCAAGGGGTTGCAGCAAATCATAATAAGAAAAAGATATTCATTAAACGTGTTATTCTGTTTTGCCGTTATTCCGTAAAACTTTCAAAAGCGTCAGATTTTTGCTCAAATTAAATAAAATCATTTCAAGATTAGCACAGATAATGGAATAAAATTAAATTCAAAAGGATGCCGGCTTGAGAGGGTAGATACGTATGCAACAATTAGGTGTAAATTGTATTTGCTACGGGTTTCTAGTTTATGGATTTTCCAAGCCGCTCCTATAATTTACTCGGACCTCGGACTTGCGTCAGTTGTCCACTTTGTTCGGAATGTACATTTTGTAAAGTTAACTAAAGTGTTATTTAACTTAAATAACAAATTTATGACAAATGAATCTAGTCATAATCGGCAAAAAATGATAATTTGTGCATGAGCGAAATACGAGTTAACCAAAAGTTTCAATTGTGTTTAGGCGTATTTTTAAATAAAAATTCTTACCATTTTTACAACAGAGTCAACCAAACCTTGCCTTGACATAAACACAAGAATTGCTGCCCAAAGTGTACAACTAATCAATTCCATTGTTGAATTAGTAAGCCAGTCTAAATTTGCCTAAATTAGGGTTTGAGACAATTTAACTTGGGGGCTACTCTATAAGGACAACTTTCGAAAGACTTCAGTGCAAGTTGCAAAATGAAGAAGATGTTTGACTAACTAAAAGTTTACAATTAAACTCTTGTTATAAAGCATTATTTGTTTTCTGTTGGAAGCTAATTTGACGGCTGACACTATTGCGGTAGGATTAGTCCTATTAGTATTATATTAGTTTTTCGCAAGAAATTTCCTAAAGTAAAGAAAACTTAAAAGTTTTCCTTTCAAGTCACTACTAATTGACCAAGTTACAAATACTCAAGTACTAACAGTAAGTGGAAGACTACGTAAAATGCGGAAAAATGGTTTAGTTATTCTAGATCTTCTTTGTCTCTTCTATAGCCAGCCTGAGAGATTGTGGGTTCAAATCTTGCAGTCCGCGGTAAAGGAATGTCTCTCTCAAGAGATTACGTTAAGCCAAACCTTTCCTATCCTTGTGACTTGTCTTCGCCCAAATTTTTGTGTTTAGTGTTAAATGGTCGTTTTAACGTCGGTCATAGGTTCTCGTGTGCTTTAGGTTTAGGTCGGTCACTCTCAATTAGGTAGTCTGAGACAGTGGGTTCAAATTAGCCGCAAAAAAAGCTATTTTCGTTTCTCTTTAAGTAATTGTATTATCGCTGACCTTATGCCTAATGAGTTTTTCCTGCCATATCCCTACCCTCTCTCTTACACGTTGAACAGCCGCTATGCGGGAAAGCCAAATAACAGGATTTAAGATTGAAAAATGAAACTTAAGAAAATTGTACATAACTATTGAAGCAAGCTTGAGGCGTTCAACATTGAAATTAGTGTTTTAACGCAATAGGAAGAAAAACAACAGGGGAATTAGTGAGATATAGCGTTTATCCGAACCCCGCAGAAAATATTCCTCCCTACAATTGGCGATGAAATTTTGAATGAAAGAGAAAACACGACGCTGTCTGTAGTGACGCTGCTCAAAATTTTCGTGTGAAAAAAAAAATTCAACATTAGAGAAAAAGACTTGATAATTTTCTCGTGTAATTAGTATGTTAAAGCCAATACTATACGAGCTTTTGCTTGTAAAAGCTGCTTAGGTATGTACATAACAACTAACAGCGATCTAGCGGTCTCCATAACCTTAATAAATAGTTCATTCTACACAAATAATGCTGGTCCTTCAATTCTACGTCCAAATCTACGCTTTAGCAAGGAAAGAAACATTTATTTGCAGTGACTGCCTGTTAGTAATTTACCTTGCAGGTAGGCTTAGTCGTCTCTAACTATTTTCCCCCATAAAATCTTAACTCCCTTCGCGTAAATTCGTTTCCCCTAGAGATGGGAGGAATAACATTGACGTCAAATTTACTGACTAATACTTGAATCTTTTCTATACGTAAAGCTAATCAAGTTAATTCTTACCAATGGACGGGATTAAGCTACTTTCAGTAAGAAGTAGTGTTAAGTTAATGACAAGACGTCGGACCTTTCAAGGTAGAATATTAAATGTCTGAAAACTGCGCATGTAGGTCTCGAGGAGTGGGGGACGTGAATTTTTAAGGGGAAAAGTTGACTAGCAGTAAAATGTGAGGCTTTATTGTAGCATTTATCGGCATGCTTCAAGTTTTTTGGCAAGGGGCATTAAACAGTTTTTGTATTGCATTTCACAACGAACAATATATTGTCGAATTGGGTATTCCTAAAGAACTGTAAAATATTTAAGGTACAGTTTGTGGAGGGTAATGTATTCGCCACATCTCAATAAGAGGTTTTTTGTGCATGTAACGGAATGAGTTTACATTTCTCACAAAGCTTAACTTTCTTTTTGAGCCTTGCAGCCCTAGTTTTGTTAGGTGATGCTGTAAACAATTTCAAAACTTGGTCGATTTGCTAAATTTTTGCTAGGTGCCGCCTGGTAGTTAAAAATTTGAATATTGCGTTTTACTATGTGTCTATCCGTTGACACATGATGGTGCTTTAAAAAATCTTAAACTTGTTTTAGAGCAGTAAGCTTTAATAGAAACACAAGTTTTTGCCGGGAAATTTTTTATGCATATGCCAGCTGCCATTTGCCCGCATGCTCAATTACAGGTACAATTTCGTCGAATTTCGGATTGTTAAAGTAGGGTAGCTGCTTTTTAAATTAACTTAATCTACTTTAAGTTAATCCTATTATGAAGGTGAGCAACATTTTTATTGGTCAATGTTCAATATGCCCCCAATGACCCCTTGAACTCAAAATGACCTTCAAAGTTAAAACCCTACTTTTGCCTGAAACGAAATGTTATAAGGGTCCCGATGATCCTACAGCCCCTTTACCGGTGAGTGAGCTCTTTACCTCACAATGATCTTTCAAAGTCAAACACTATTTTTCTGCGGAACATAGAAATGGAATAACTCCAGGTTACCCATTCATCCAAAAAATCTGTATATCATTTGTTACATAATGCAATCGTTTTTCAATGTCTTCTGTCCAGTTCTCCTACGTACGTCATTTGAGTGTACCATGGGTTTTAAAAAATTATCAAAGCAGTACGTGAAGTCTCGTACTGCATTTCGATAAGCACATCAAAATCCCATACTTTGAACGTTACTGAATTTGGCTTTATATATATTATCTAAATTAATACTATTTGCTAATATTATTGAGGAGTCTAGTAACGCATACGCGGCTGACAGATGAAGGGAAGACATAAGGCATTTGGTTGGGCATCTTTGGTAAGAGGCCCTAGCTAGCGCAGTGGTTAACACTGCCAACCTTACTTTTTGCCTTCCCACACAGAGTAAACTCATAGTTAATTAATTAGGGTTTGCACGATTTGTTACTAAATTGTGTTATTATTTTCTCTACTTTTTTGACCTGTCATTTGAATTGGGAATTAGTGGTCTGTCCATGGTTTATAATAATTTGTTGTAATTTGTATTTGTTTAAAAGAAAAGCGATCAAAAGGGTTATAGTATACTTTTGAAATAGCACTATAAAAAAAAGTTTTTTTTTTCGAAAAATAAACGGAATAATTTTCAAATTCAACGTGATTCACTGACAAGGGGACCTCGCGTCGTGATCGCCTCGTATTGGCTCGAAATCAAAATCATAGATTAATCTAGTTCTAAAACTAACCCCTTACCTCGATTTCCAATTCATGGCTATAAACTTTTTCAAAATTTCAAAAAAACGATTTCGATTTTTTTTTCGGATTCCTGAAATCCTTATGGGTTTTAGCATGTAATTTTTTAGGTTTCAGGTGGTACCCACTTTTGAAGTTTTTAGAAAATTTTCGTTTCATGCCGGCACTCGATAGAGTGGCTTTTTTTAATTACTGCTGAACTTTATCACAAAATTCAAATGCAAAACACAAATTTGCTATTGTACACTGCATACAAAAAAGCAAAATGCAAATTCGAAAGACAAAGTGCAAACGCGAAATACAAAATGCAAATGCAAATTGCAATCCAAAATACAAAATGCAAAATACAAATGCAAAATACAAATGCAAAAAGCAAATGATGCATAAAGGAATCGCAAAATGCAAAAAGCAAATGATGCAAAAAGAAAATACAAAATGCAAATGCAAAATCCTATCCAAAATACAAATGCAAAATACAAATGCAAAGTACAAAATGCAAAAAGCAAAGGATGCAAAAAGAAAATGCAAAATGCAAAAAGCAAATGATGCAAAAAGGAAATACAAAATGCAAATGCAAAATGCAATCCAAATTACAAATGCAAAACACAAATGCAAAATGCAAAATGCAAATGATGCAAAGAAAGAAATGCAAAATGCAAAAAGCAAATGATGCAAAAAGAAAATGCAAAATGCAAAAAGCAAATGATGCAAAAAAGAAATGCAAAATGCATAAAGCAAATGATGCAAAAAGCAAATGCAAAATGCAACTACAAAAAGGAAATGCAAATGCAAAATGCAAATCAAATATGCAAATACAAAGTGCAAATAAAAAATGCAAATGAAAAATGCAAGTGCAAAATTTTAATGCAAAATGCAATTGCAAAATGCAGAATAAATATGCATAGTAATATACAAATTCCAAATTCATACGGCAGCAATACCTAAAATTTCAAGTATCAAATGCAGAATAAACAAATTGGAAACCAAGAATTATTGTAATAGATTGCCTTTTGCATTTGCATTTGGATTTTGTATTTCACGTTTGCACTTTGTCTTTCAAATTTGCATTTTGTATTTACATTTGCATTTTACAATTGTAAATTATTTACTACAAAAAATTACATGCTAAAACCCATAAGGGTTTCAGAAATCCGAAAAAAAAATCGAAATCGTTTTTTTTTTCGAAATTTTAAAAGAGTTTATAGAATTGGAGTGAAAAGCGAGGCAAAGAGTTAGTTTTAGAACTAGTTGAATCTATGATTTATATTTCGAGCCCATACGATGCGATCACGACGCGAGGTCCCCTTGTGAGTGAAAGAAATAAACTACAGAACAGTCATTTGCTAGCGGACACTTCATTTCAATATTTCGATCCCTTTAAAATTTCGATACCACCACATAGGACAGAGAATTATTAGTAACGGTGCCAACATGCTTACAGAATCGAAATACCGATATAGAACTTGAACTACAACGTAAAATAAACCATAAGTCTAAATTTGCAACAACAAATTTCTACAACATCAATGATTTAATAGAAATTAAGACAACACAAATTTTCACTACTATTTAAACAGCTTCCGCTTTCATCCTAAAGGTCGACTGTTACAGCAGTAAACTTAAATTGAGTTGAAAATAATTCAAAATCTGGAGACTCTATGAATTCCATTTTAACCCATAAGTAGCCATCTTCCCATTTCTCTGTTGTTGCTGCCTTCACTTCAAAATCCAAGTTTCGGATTGAATAGACGTCGCTT
>VYYI01001446.1:0-19563 GCA_021029175.1 Bilobella aurantiaca
TGTATATAATACATTTTTTAAGTAAATCGTATCCTAAAATTGAAAAGGGAGCATATACGTCACCATTTTCCATTGATACAAACCTAACCAAAGCCTAATCTATAATAGAGGGTATGATAATATGTAGTGGCACATTGTTTGTAAGAATTAATGTATTTTAGGGCTGAACCTCGAATATTAAAGATTTTATGGTTTTATATATAAAGCTAATATAATTTAATAATGAATCCAGGAAAGTGTGTGACGATTTAGGCAGGTATAGTATAGCTGAGATGGTCTTAAGAAGAGTACTAATTTTGTCTTCATGTTCTCTTGGGCAGTTGAGAGAACCCTATTCGTTTCGTTACATAGTAATTGTGTTTAATCGTTGATTAATTAAATTATCGTTAAAAAGATAATGCAAATAAGACCACAACAAGCCCATCCTAGGACAGGAAGAAGAATAAAATTAAAATACTTAAATGCTATGATGGGCTCGGTTGCATTTTAATTGTAACTGCAATAGATAGTAATAAAAACGAAAAGTAATTTAAAATTGGCAAAGCAGTTCAAGCTATAAGTAAATTTCTAAATTAATTTGTTATTCTATTACAACCGACTGCCCGACTAGCAATTAAAAGGCAAACAAGCATTAGAGCGACACATAATTGCAAAACTGTAAGAAATTTCGTCAAAGTTTGCCTAGTAATTGTCGTTTTTCTGTAAAATTCTGAAATATGTAGCTAAATATTTTTTATATTTTTTTTCGTCAAATATTTTTAAAAAATATAAAAATATGTAGTATGCAAGAACATATTTTTTTCAAGTCTGATTATCATTTAAGTTACTGATTGGTAAAATTGAACTCACTGAGATCAGACTCCTGCTTATTTCAACATAATGAGACATGAGACAATGAATCGTCGATTTTTTATCAAACCTGTTTTCACTCTTCGTCCATTTCACGGGACAAAAGTATACAGAGGCGTTTGCATATTTCTGCAAAAAAAAAAAACAAAAAAAAAAGAAAAGAAACTTTTGATAACTAAAAGCCTCAAAATTTTTTGACATCTTAAATTCTGAAGAAAATGCTTTGTGATCCTAGAATTGCAGATATTTTGTTTGCCAGTTTTTGCAGAAGCCAATAGGATTTCTTGATCGGTGTAAGTGACAATATGCTCTGGAGCATTTGGAGGCTCTGCATTAGCAATGGCAAGTATTGCCGATGGCGATGGCGAGATTTTGAATCTACATTAACACAGTTTTTGTCACAAATTACAGCAGTAGCCAACAGTAGAGTATTTGAGTGTTATGAGTATTTATTTAGCTCAAACCGTAAAAATAAAGACAAGTATCTTACCTGAATAAAAAACAACGTTTTGATATCAGGATGTGTCGCATATAGAATACATTTAAGAAAATACCAAAATTACACAAATACATTATAAGCGATATATGATGTCCGTGCTGGGCAAGTTGTATTTACAAATGCGGATTGAATAATTCAGAAAGTGTAGCATCTTATTTTTTCAAATATAAAAGAATTACTTGAAGAACATTCATTTGGATCTGAAGGCTATGAATTCATGAAGCAAGAATTGTATGGTAGTTTAGAGTTTATCATGATTCGATTTTACCTACAGGAATAAACAAAAACACTGATTTCCATATTTTAAGAAACTTCTCTTTCTGATGAAGACACGGATTGAAATCTGCGTTCCTTATTCTCTGAAAATTGAAAAGGTTTTTCAAAACTTTTCCGTATGCAGCAGAACACGTAATGTTTTACTATTATCAAGAGCAGTAGCTTGTTTTTCTCGTGTGGAAAATAAGAGCAGTAGCTTGTTTTTCTCGTGTGGAAAATAAGAGCGTCAGAAATGGAAGGCTCATACGTTTTCCTTATACGCAGATCTGTACAAATAATGATATTTATTCCTCTTGCTGCGCGTGGAGGAGAACGGCGAACAAAAATCCAACCAAAATGCTCTTGACAAGGCGAGACGAGAGTTATGGTGGCAATAGGCGGGGCAAACCACAATGTAAAAAGTATTGTGGAGCCATTCGGAGTTTTGAAAATTCAATACAAACAATAGAATCATACTAATACATTCTCTAAGGAGGGCACTTAGGGTTACAATGTACTACAGGGAGGGTAGTTAAGTGGGTAAAGTGTCAAGGGTCAGTTGCTGGCGAGGGCTTCTATGGGCGAGGCGCAGCGGTGACTTCCGGTGTAATGAGGAAGGGACGAGGCTTCCAGTGAGAGGCGTGCCTAGTAGTATCTAGTAATCTTGATTTATCTAGTTCTAATAAATAAAAGTATCAAGTAAAAAGTATTTAGTTTAGTGAGAACAAAACGCGTGGGTCAAAATCTTCTGCAATACTAGTAAACAAACGTCCACTGTGCATGATTTAGTATATTTTTTTTAAACAAGCCGAGCTGTGTTATTAACAAATATCACGATACATGTCACTCATTCTGTATTCTGCTGGTTTAGATATAAATATGAAATTAAATTAGAAACTAAATGGCTGAAAGAAATAAAAAACATTAAGAGGTCAATCTTGCGAGTGTTGTTTTATATAACAAAAACAAAATAGAATCACGATTAATTTGAAAGCTTTCAAATTTTCAGATAACAAATATTGGTGGTACCTAAGTTGTGTTTTCAAGGAAAATTCAGTCTCCGGAAACTTTATTCTTTAAACAAAATTAAGCATTGTATTATGTTAGTGCTAACAATTTTTTTTTGCATTTTCATTCCATTCCATGTATTCAAAATACGTTGCAGAGGCCGTTGTATATCCTTTCTTTTTCTATAGTGAAAAGAAAAAGAAAATTTAAATTTAATTAAATACCCTATAACATAAGTTTTAGTTGCACAACTTACTATTTCAAAAATTCTCTCTTTTACATTACCGATCTTGGCAGGAGCGTTTTTCATTTCCTGTTTACTCAAATCGGCAAGACAGTGGATTAACTTCAAAACTTGTTTTAGTGCTGATTTTGAAATTGCCCATTTTTTGTCAGCTGTAGAAGAACCTTAATGTTGTTATTTTATTTAAAAGAAAGAAGTAGATATTAGTCGAGTTCCATTCAAAATTCAAAATTCAAATCAGATTTTTATTCTCTTGGCATTCAGGTCATTTAAGTCCTGATCTTCCATACCTCAGACTTGCCTATACTAAAGGCTCAACTCATAGAGAAGGGGTGACTCTATGAGGATTCTCTAGTTTTTGTATTGTCAACAGATTGTAGCCCCCGGCACACCTCTAACTGACCAATACCAGAGAATGCCAATCCATCGTAGTGTTAACGCATTTAATGTGTGCATGTAAGCAATTTTGTTTTGTTCTATGTCTTTTCTGGTTTAGTATAGCATTCAGTAGCAATTTGCAACTTATATTTTATAAATACAACAGTTTTTGATTCTCAACTGTAGACAAAAATAACTTGATGACTCATTTTTTTTTTGACAATTTCAATGTTATCACCTGGATAAAATACAGCGACAGACTGAAAACCATCAGGTGCATTAGGCCCAGTTCCATCAGTGAATTTCAAGCAAACAACGCCAATTTATGCAAGATTCTGTTAAAACTAATTTATTTCTTAATTCTTTCTAGATTTTCACAATATTAGGCAAGAACAAAGTTCAAAAGATTACTATATTACAAATTTGAATCAACGAGTTATAACAGATATTTAAAACTTGTGACTCGTTTCTTTTTTCAAATCAAGGTAAGATTATATCCACTTACCAGTTTTGTCCCACACATATTGCCTGTTTAGTGTCCCTCAGTATTGTTGCAGTGAGTTCTGCTCTTTGAAATATATACTGTACGTTCAGGACTATTGTGAGGCTTGGGAATAGGATTCAAGTTTTTTAAGTACACGACATTGATGTCGTTTATATCAGCCTGTACCATTTTCCGATTAAAATTATCGTTTGAAATGGCATCACTGGCATAGCTGTATGCTATGTCATAAACCTAAATCAAGAGTAAAGAATTTATCTTGAAGCTAAATCCTTGCTGACTCAAATTTCAACAACCTGCAAACTACTAACTTAAAGAAATATAGAAATTACAGTATATTACAGTATACAGAAATTACGATGTCACCTTTCTGAGCAAATAAGCCTGCTTCAAATCCATTTCCAATAACATCTTTGATAGCTTCTTTAAGATTACTAGTCAAATCATCGTCCAAGTCAATGTCTTGGCCAGTCGAAGCACGCACTATGTGAACTAATAAACTGAAAATAATTGTATTAATTGAATTTTCAAATTGATTTATAATTTTTGCACTATGTTGCTTATGTTTAATTAAAGTATATTTGAAAGTATATATTATTTTTGCGTTCTGGAGGTTGCGGTTTATGCTTTTGCAAGATAGAAGCAGAAACAAGCTATTTCAGAATGACAAAAAGTTTCTATCTGAGTCAAAGCAAATTGAGCATGATTTGAAAATAATTTATGGCTGAACTATTATTTCAAGAACCAAAGCTGCACACCGTTTAACAAGGCTCCTCCAAAAGAAATGGCTATTAAAAAAATCATTTAATCTATTATTAAAATAAAATTATTATCTACAGATTTCCTTTTGAAAATAGTTTTAGGCTCACTTCACCTGCTTTACTGAAAATGTTCAACAAGGACTGAGGGTGTAGGAAGCAATCCCCAGTAATTGTTTACACAACTGTTTCTAAAAACAGAACTTTACATGAAAGTGGAACAGTATAATTATTATTCAGCACGGAGGACTACCTTGTAAAATAATTTCGTAGCAAAGTTATTGTCGTTTTCTAACAGATTTCACATCACATATTTATGTCTCCAACTTAAGCTCCGATTTACGCCAATTGAGACAGGGAATAAGCTTAATAGTTTGTTTGCCTACTTGCAAATCACAGTATGACGAATGTTAAGCAGTGGAGTGCCTCTTCTAAAAAAAACTGTTTTTTTTTGTCATTTCTATTTGCCAAACAAGAACAGTTTTTCCAAACCTGTGCAATTACCTTGGAAATGAATTAGAATTGAAAGAGAGGAGAATTGGCTTAAGGGGTAGCTCCAGTGGGGGTGACAACTCCCACTTGTTTTAAGCAAGTGAAAATAAAGAAAGACTTTTAAAGGTTAAAAATTATTTGAAAAATTTTGAGTCGAAAAGGTACGCAAGCACATCCTGATGATCAATGTAGCATTATTTGCCATACTAATGCATATCTACATGAGTAATTAAGTCCATTGGTTTTTACTGGTATTAAACAAATAAAGTGCACCAAATTAATTATTTTTTCAGTCCTGCTAAACTGGAGTTTAGTTATTCAAATGTCCAGTTAAAATATAAATCTATTTATAACATTCATTGTCAAAGATTAACAACGCCAAATTTTATCACCTTTATGAAGAAACATGCTTTTTTGAAATATTTTATTTTCTTCTAATACACGCTCAGATGAACATCCCATAAACCCGTTACATGCGGACTTGGTTTTAGCATTTTAAAATATGACGCGGATGTTTGCACTATTTCTCCTCCAATTACATATTATATATTTAAAATTGCTCTCCTAGAACCGTGGACATCAAATTCACAAAAACCTAGTTTAGAGGTACTCGCAAAATAGTGTTTTACTTTTGTTTTTCTTGCTTATCGTGTTTGCGATTTGTCAAGTTTTACCGTGAGACCTAGTCAGGACGAAAAATAAAACAAAATTTTGCTCAGAGACGATAATTTGGAGGTAATTTTGCCTCGTTATCCATTTTCATCGAAATTGAATCTTTATTAATAATTGAATTTCTGAACAATCCTAATTCAAGCATCAACAAATGTAAATACAAAAGTGTTTACAGCAATACTTTCAACTGTATTCTGAAACAGCACTTAATTTAAACACTACCTCCTTTTTTCGCTGCATTTAAGCATTTTACCGCATAAACTAAATTTCCAGAATGTGGATGCATTTGGCGGGGCTCGAGTCACAGAGATGAAAACACTACTGACGAGTGTTTTAATTTTTTTTTACAGTAAACTCACTTTACTGTAGGAACATAATTCATGATAATGAGGGATTTAAATCAACAAATTTTCACAGCAACGGCTCTAGAAACCATTGTTTTTTCTCAATCTCTCCGAATCAAGTAAAACAAATATATAAAATAAAATGCAACCCATTTTTGATGCATTAAATCCTGTTGTGGCAGGTAGGATTCCTGTTGGCATCGACTGACGAGTTTCCATTTTGCCAATTTTTCTTTCTAAATATAATAATATAATAATAATTAACAAATATATTATTACAACAGGTGCCTACAAGCTATCCCCTCATCCTCGACAAGCTAGCCCTTCATCCCCTCATTTTCGACAAGTAGGCCCCTCACCCCCTTAAAACGACAAGCTGGCCCCTCAACCCCTCAAATCTACAACTGGGCCCCTCATCCTCGACTAGGTAGCTCCTCATCCCCTCATTTTCCACAAGATGGCCTCTCAGCCCCTCAAACCGACAAGTTAGCCCCTCATCCCCTCAAATCGAAAAACTGGCCCCTCATCCCCTCGAGCACAGCATGTTGTATCATATCGTCAACTATCTAGCTTCTGATCACCTCCAACAGAAAACCATACCCGTCACAGCCCTTCACACATTAATCACACTTAAGTAAATGGAATATTATTTATTAAGTAGCGTATTAGCTACTTTATGGGAATGTTCTGTCCGTCCGTCTGTCCGTCCGTCCGTCTGTCCGTCTGGTTGATAACTCTCGAACGGGTTAACTTTCAAATCTGTTTTTAACTATGGGTAGTAGGGTCAAGTGTAATGTCAAGTTCGAAGATGAGTCGGTCCTTTCCGACTCATTTCGGCGACCTCCTAAATGACTCCCAAATCCGAAAATTTGGGTTTGTCGGATTTTTGCTAGTTTAACATAAAACAAAAAGTTATGTTAATTTCAAGCACCAAAGGACCCTAGACCCTTCATCGTTATATCAAAAACCCCTTAAATGAACCCCAATCCAATAAATCAGATTTTTACAATTTTTGCTAGTTTAGCATAATACGACAAGTTATGATGTTTTCAAGGATCTTCAGACCATTTCCCCTTATTGAAATTACCCTGAATGACTCTCAAAACCAAAAAAAAAAAACGAAAAATCGGTTTTACGGGTTTTTGCAAGTTTTGCATAAGTCGAAAACTTATGATGGTTTCAGCTTTATATCTGACCTCCAACCATTTTAGGCAGGGCTTGTAATTGACCCCAACTCGAAAATTTGACTTTTTCTTGGTTTTGCCAGCAGTGTTGCTGGAAAGTATTTTGATACCGGTACAATACGCTACTTAAGCTACGTGCGTTTGCAACGGTTTATTAGTATATCTTTATTCCATATTAATTTCCAGCCTTTCTCACATTTTTAGTTAGAGGTTCTTCACAATTTTTCCGCAACCTAATCACTCCGAATTTATAATGTATACCATAGTTTTGATTAATAGTTACATCGAACTACGCACATCATGTAAAACTTAAACTTACATCCTAAATACCATAAGTCGGCGAAATATTTTACGTGCATCAAATATAATATCACAAAAGCTTGAATTCAAACCTGAGGTTCAGTTTTGTATGTTGCAACTATCAAAATTTGCATTAAAAATTTCTAGATGTACAATGTAGGTAATGTAAGTTTTATTTTATGCGCCAAATAAAATCATGTTGGGTGTTAGTAATACTTTGTTGCTTAATATTGTTCATACCTAGGCGCACATAGAATTTTGTAAATATTATTATGTATATGAAGCATGTTGAAATTGAAAATTTTGTAGGTTATAGTAACACAATTTGATTCAGTTCTTGAGTGTTTCTATTTTTGTATTAGGACCATAAATAAAATCTTAGAAAGCATGTTGCTAAGTCATTTTTTTTTATTATAATTGAGTTCAAGCAATCATTTTGCACCCAAATTTGTCTGGTAGAATTTAAAATTGAATAATACCCACTTTAAGAGTTTTAAATGTTTTATACAAAATATCTAATACAAACTTTTAAATTACAACAATTGTAACAAGTCATCCACGTTTTGATGCTTTTATTGAGAGTATCACGTCATCAAAAGTACGATACTTGCATCAAAAATAACCCGCACAAAAATTTGGAACAAACATGGAAGTCAACATACGGCGTTAAATTTTTGACACCTATAAATTTAAACAATAGATGTTAAAATTTTGTGACATGGAAGTATTATTCTAAATTTTTAAAATTTTGAAAAATTTAGATTGTGGTAAAAGTAGTAATGAATCTGAAGATGTGAGAGTGGCCGGGTTTTAATATTCCATTTACTATAATGATATGTCCTTTACTTAAGCGTCATTAATGTGTGAAAGGCTGAAAGGTCCAAGATAATGTTGAATGTGAAAATTGCTAATTTTTCAATTTACAAAAAAATGTGCTTTAATTAAATTCTTGAATAGTTAGTTCAATAAAGTGATGTGGATCAGTATCAGTCTTATCAGTAACGTTTTAGAATAGGTTTAGGTTATCATAACGATTGACAGTGTAATTAAATATTAAAGTCTAATTTAGATTTTGGCTTTTCAAAAGGATATGTTATTGGAATTAAATTTACATTTAGATATTAATAACGATACAACCTTATTTATTTAGCCTTATTTTAGGTTAGTGGTGCTTGATCAACAATAAGCTATTGATTGAATATATCTTGATGGACATCACAATATACTATTTATTTCCTTCAAATTAGATTCTCACATTTGCTAACATAAACTGTGTAACGAGAAGGTCAATTTTTGATTATAAGGTATCAAAAAATGGGTTTTCTTGTTCATTTCCTTTATTTTTCTCTATCGTCTGTACTATTCTACTGTCGTAGTAGTAGGGTGTAGGTGCGGTGTTAGGCCTCACAATCTCTGTGTTAAACCGATATGAGAAAACACCCCTTTTTCCTCCCACTTTGTGCAGATCCCTCAAAACTCAAACATCTCCTAGCCGACCCCTCTGAGCCGACCCCTCAAAATTCAAACCTCTCCTAACCAACCCCTGATCCTAAACCGCTCCTACATGAAAATAATTTCACAATTAATTGTTTTTAAAAATTTCCTAAACCGCTCCAACATTTCTAAATTAACTTTAATGTAAACCTCCCCGTGATGGCTATTAAGGACATTAGCTTTAGTAATTCCTATCTCATGTTACTGTTTTACTAATCAGTAAACAATCGATGACCCATATGACCAGTGACCTCTATCCGGTGACCACTAGTCGCTATCTCGAATCCTTAATGAAAACCTCCTAGTACTGAACCTTATGACAAAACTACAAAATAAAAATCGAGAATTAATTAACCTATTACCTTATGGACATTTCCCTTAACCAGTAAAGGACCATATGACAAAACTACAGAACTATAATTAATTAACCGATTACCTGAATAGGCCCTTAACCTCCCAGGACTGTACCATATGATATCACTGTCCAATTCATCAGTGACAATGTCCTCAACTTCTTTGCACATGAGAACAATTATGTAAATGACGTAAGAGCTATCGATTACTAGTATGTCCATTACCTTGACGTTTCATGTCTTGGCATCCCAGAAAAGGACTATATGATTAGTACTGACCACTTTCACCAGTGCCCTTGACCTAGGCCCTAGCCATGTTGAATGGGAATAACATCTGTTGCCTTGCAAATGAACGATTAATCCAAAACTTGATTGCCAAATCAACTGTTGGATATCAATGTACATGAGTCCCCTTATGTAAACGACTTAAGATTTAACGATTACTCGTATGCTTAACGCTCATTACCTTGACAACGGACGTCGCATGTCTTAATGTCTCAGATACAGACAGTATGTTATCACTGATCACTTTAATCTGTGACGATGACTTTCGCCATATTGAAATTTAACTACACTAGGATTTTATGTAAATGACATCAGAGTTACCCACTACACGTATGCTCATTACCTGGGCAACAGATTTCTCGTAGCTTAACTTTCCCGTAAGGGACCATGCTACTAGCCAGTGACCTGAAATCGAAGTTTGCCTTCAGTTGCTATCTTGAATCACTAAATAAAACCTTTTTTATACTATTTTCTGACTCTGCCAAATTTTGAATATGAATTTTAATTTACCTTTAGTCAGCAGTTTAAAGTTAGACTTGTGATAACTTGGTGACAATCTTGTGAAGAAAGGAATACAATCTCGAGGATTGAGCAGCATCGACGATCGTAAGTTCAATTATTAAAAGTAAAGGAAAAGACCTATAGAGGGACGGCAGGGAACATCCTCCCACAAAATACGATCTTCAAAATCAAACACAAGAATTTGGTACATAAATTTCTAAGCGGTCTCAGGTTCTGCAAGCCTTTTGTCCCTATCATCTCTGTCTCATAAACAATGACTTCAAAAATTGATATTATAACTTTTAGCATTAAACAGACGGTCAAAGACTTTAGACGAACTCTAAGTCTTTCTTCGGCGTTGCCGCTGCCGTTAACAATTATCTAGAGTTGCCGTCGGCGTTACCGCCGACGTTAACATATATTTAGTGTTGCCGCCGGCATTAACATTTATTTAGCGTTGCCGCCGGTGTTAACGATTGTACAGAGTTGCCTTGTTACAATTGGTTTGTTGCATTTTTAACAATGGTATGGTAGCATTAAGGCAAGAATTATTGCTAAGCTAGCTAAAAAAATGAATTTTAGAAACTATTTTTGAAATCAAGCATTGAATTGGATTTTGTGCGTGATCCCTGGGCCCAGTAAAATAAGTCTGAGCGGTTACGGAATTGATATACGCTCTATGATGATGGAGTACCCTGGATATCGAATCGTCTTAAAATAAAAATTTACAGATAATCTGAGGAATTTGGTTGGATCTAAGATTTTGTTAGCTGACCAAACGTGTATTAGCCGTAACTTAGCCGTAAGTGGTCCAAACAGGCTCTTGAAAATTGCTAAAACTTTCTTAGAGTTAAAATATTTTTTTGACTTCTCATAACAGGCTACATGAACTTTAAGAATTTAAGTTTGACTCTAAGTCGATTATTTCCTAAAATATTTACACGAGAATTTCATAACTTACATATGCTTGAACACATAGACACAATTTATCAGAAAGGTTCAAACATGTATGCACATATGCTTGTAAATTCACTGGAATTATCGATAGGTTCAATTGCTACTATTTACCATGCCTTGGAATACTATATGTATGTATATGCAACTAATTCAGCGACTAATGTTAACCTTATGGGAATTTTAATCTTAAAGGTACTTTCGGAAACTTTAGTTTGGGCTAAAGACTAATTTTTCCTGATGTAACAAGTTTGTTTGGCATTTTGACGGTTCGTTTGGAATTTGGACGGTTTAGATTTGGTTTGGAACATTTACTTTCAGTCTAACCGGAAAGCTCTATGCCAATTCAAGAGGCTTTAGTCATTTTCGATGAGGGCTCGTCGGATTATATAAAGATAAAAAAATGTAGGCTATGAGATTTTTCAAGAGTCTGATTTATTTGCATTCTTTTAAGTTATCAACAGCAGATGTAATTTAGTGACGTAGGATCGGAGCTCTTTTTTTTTCAGAGCATGGCAGACTACTATTATGGCATTGATCTCAGCAGTGTAAAGTAAAGGTTGATTAAACTTTAGGATCTTTAGTTTGTCCTAATTAATTAGTCTGGGGGTTGATGATGATATTACGTTAAACAATCGAAGAATCTTCTGATGATGACAAATCTTGCCTTGGTTTTGTTTCTTCAAAGCCTAAAACATAATATAAATAGTCTTTCTTCCATGCCAGCAATAGATTTGGGTTAGTTATGGAAGCATGAGGTCCTATCTCTTGAGATTTATCATCTTGGGCTGATTGACTTCCGGTAGTCTGTTCATCAAAGTCTGATTGCTGGTAATTAAATTAATCCAATTTGGATGATGAAATGAGAAATCGTTGATCTTTGACCGTCTGTTTAATGCTAAAAGATATAATATCAATTTTTGAAGTCATTGTTTATGAGACAAAGATGATAGGGACAAAAGGCATGCAGAACCTGAGACCGTTTAGAAATTTATGTACAAAATTCTTGAGTTTGCCTTTGAAGATTAAAGTGATCAGTGATAACATACTGTCTGTATCTGAGACATTAAGACATGTGACGTCCGTTGTCAAGGTAATGAGCGTTAAGCATACGAGTAATCGTTTAATCTTAAGTCATTTACATAAGGAGACTCATGTACAAAGATATTCAACAGTTGAGCTCCGGCAATCAAGTCTTGGATTAATCGTTCATTAACTAGGCAACAGATGTTATTCCCATTCAACATGGCTAGTGTTTAGGTCAAGGGCACTTGTGAAAGTGGTCAGTACTAATCATATAGTCCATTTCTGTTAAGTCAAGACATGATATGTCAAGATATTGGACATACTAGTAATCGATAGCTCTTACGTCATTTACATAATTGTTCTCATGTGCTAAAAAGTCGAGGACATTGTCACTGATGAATTGGACAGTGATATCATATGGTACAGTCCTGGGAGGTTAAGGGTCCATTCAGGTAATCGGTTAATTAATTATAGTTTTGTAGTTTAGTCATATGGTCCTTTACTGGTTAAGGGAAATGTCCATAAGGTAATAGGTTAATTAATTCTCGATTTTTATTTTGTAGTTTTGCCATAAGGTTCAGTACTGGGAGGTTTACATTCAGGATTCAAGATGGCGACTAGTGGTCACCGGATAGAGGTCACTGGTCATATGGGTCATCGATTGTTTACTATTATTGTTTACATTGATTAGTAAAGCAATAACATGAGATAGGGATTACTAAAGCTAATGTCCCTAATAGCCATCACGGGGAGGATTACATTAAAGTTAATTTAGAAATGTAGGAGCGGTTTAGGGTATTTTTAGAAACAATTAATTGTGAAATTATTTTCATGTAGGAGCGGTTTAGGATCAGGGGTTGGCTAGGAGAAGTTTGAGTTTTGAGGGGTCGGCTCAGAGGGGTCGGCTAGGAGAGGTTTGAGTTTTGAGGGATCTGCCCAAAGTGGGAGGAAAAAAGGGGTGTTTTCTCATAACGGTTTAACCCAGAGATGGTGAGGTCTAACACCGCACCTACACCCTACTGTAGTCTTTTAGTTTTTTGCCGTAGGGACCTGAACTTAATCAAAAAATTAATTATTAGAAGGAATTTACACGCCTTTTTCTGATGAGAGCTAGAAGCAAACAACTATACAACATGCCCAAATATGTTTTGTTTGAAATACGAACCGGAAAAACGCTAAAGTAATATATTAAAAAGAATTTTTCGCATGTGATTGTAAGAGAATTGGAATTTTGTAAGAATCTAGTGATTTAGAAACATTTTTTTAATGTAAAAAAGGGTTACGGCTTATCAAGACAACAACAAATTTGACACACTAATTTTCTCAACAATACCTCCTTTGTTGCGGAAAACTTTCTAATCAAGTTGCTAACAAAATAAAAGTAATTAAACAATTTATCAGAAAATAAGACAAATTGTGTAAATAACTATTCTAAATTAATCAATTGAAAAACATTCAGAAGCGTTCAGTATTATTCTCAAATAAACCTAAACGCTAAATAATTCTAAACGCGTATTTTTTAATTTTATTGTATTTTTATTAACTTAAAATAAGGATTTCTTTTCTCGGTTAAGAGTTTCTCGCTTTTTTTTTTATTGTTTTTTTTTATTCTCGGTATTGAATTACTACTGTTTGAAATAAAGTTAGTTAAATTTAAAAAGTTTATACATTATTGATGTTTAGTTATTAGTTAGTCTAGTAGTAGTCTTAGCTTAATTCTACATGTAATTTTGTTTCTGTATTTTGCAATTGGACAAAAAAAAATCTCTTAAGTATTATTTAAATAATATAAATAATGTTAATCATTTTTTTCTCATTATAGTTTGTAGTACTTAGGCAACCAAGCATGGATTCAAGAAGCAAGAATTGTGTGGTAGTTTAGTGTTTATCATGATTTGATTATACCTACCGAAAAAAACAAAATACTGATTTTAACATTCTAAGAAACTTCTCGTTCGGATAAAGACACAGATTGAAATCTTTGTTTCTTTTTTTTTCTAAAAGTTGGAAAGGTTTTTTGAAAGTAAACCGTATGCAGCAGAACGCCTAATGTTGGACTATGATCATACGGAGTAGTTTGTTTTTCTCGTGTGGAAACTAAGAGCGTCTGAAGTGGAAGGCTCATACGTCTTCTTTATACGCAGATCTGTGGAAATGATGACATTTATTCCTCTTGCTGCATGTGCAGGAGAAAGGCGAACTCAAATCCAACCAAAATGCTCTTGACGATGAGAGGGATGGTGGCACTAGGCCGGGCAAACCACAACGTAAAAAGTATTGTGGAGCCTTTCGGAGCTCTGCATATTCGATACAAACAATAGAATCATACTTATACATTGCTATTCACCAAGCAGAGCAGTAAAATCGACTTAAATAACAAGAAGGGATGAATGGAGCCGTGCGTTTATTCTATATGTTAACTTCAACATTTTCAAAAAAATTGCAGTATTTTAGAGTAGTAGGTAAATGTAGATTTCTTTTGTAAAATAATTGTACCAAGTACATCATACTTATTTAATTTAAAGACAGTTCTGCATAAGCAGAAAAATCAAGCGACGTTTTTTTTCTTAAAACAATACTTCTCCCTTTATTCGATGTATCAAAAAGTCAAAATAATGTTTTTGCTAATAGGTTAGAACATGAAATAAAGCAGTAACAACTTCGTTAATTAGATTTGTTTCATTTAGTTATTTCAGTTTCTCTGAAATCGCTTAGTTGCATTGTATGTAAAAACTAAATTAAAAATAAGTCAAATTAAGCCTAGCTGATTTTATCATTGTAAATTCAATGTTGAGAATGTGATTTATTATGTTACAAAGTTAACCTAGTACTTTCCTCATAATAAGTTACCATGTAAACACAATTTTATAAATAATTTGAATTTGTTTACAACATAAGGGTATCACAAACTCTAAGCATAGAATATATTCTACATTATAAAAGGAAGTTGTCAATAAAAGTCCAGGTTTTAACTAGCCATTTTGTATTTTCATAATGGATGCACAAATAATTGGCATAATAAATAATGAACATATCAAAGAGAGAGTTTAGAGACTTATTGATTATAATGCATAACTTTTATTATATTAGTCAAATAAGAAACATTACTTTGCGTTTTTTTTAAGCTTCTCACCAAAATAATGTAACTGAATAGCAAAATAACATGCAGTTGCTCTTATGACCTTTGAATCGCAACTAACTTCTCCTATAATGAATTAATACGGAATCGAATCAATTTTTTGAGCTTTATGATTTAGAAACAAGTTCTTCCACTACCAGTCACTATTGTTTATATTGACGGTTATTTATGCCACGCATATTAAGTTTTGTTTTATTTGTTTAGGTAACAAATTATTGTAAAGCTACAAATTATTTAATAACAATTGTAACTTCATTAAATGGCTGTAAATTAATTTACCGAATATTTTTTATTTCAAAGAAACTCATGGTGCGTTAATTACATTTTCTAAAAAAAAACTGAGATTGAGTTAAACTCCTCCTACTGATTTGTTTGTTGGTGTTTAATTTTTCTCGTTAATGGGTTGGACGAAGTGACTTTAGAACCATTTGACCGTGTGACATGAAGTGCGTTGAAGGTGAATTTGACAGTGGGTAGTGGTTGGGCCAATTCTAGAAAACGTTTGATTTTAGCTTTAAGATTTAAGCATACCTTTTTAAGCAATAATTTTTTTAAGATTGATCAAGCAAGTTTTAAATTAGCAAGCGGTTGATTACGCGTCTCAATTTGATTGGATTGGTGTTTCAGGATCAGTGATCACATCTAAAAAAAAAGGAATTATTATCTGAAGCACATTAATACAGTGAACCACGTAATGACCACTTTCGGACTAACTGCAATTTTAGCAGAACAAAATTCCAGTACATTGTTTTGTAGATAAAACCTTGAAAGTAATTTTAAACGTGAGTACTTATTGAGCGTAACATTTTTTACTGTTGGTACAATACTTACTTTGAGGGGCGTATCGATAGTGTATAAAGCAGTAGTTAAGACCCGATGGAACAATGATGCGCTTAGCCTGGTCCCACTTTAGGTGTTTAATGTAGGTTATACCAAACGATTGGACTGTACCAACCTAAAAGAAATAATTGTCATTAAAGCTAGTCATAACATAATCTTTCAAAAAATAATAATAATTAAAAAATAATTTGGACCAACGCCTTCGGCAATAGCATCGATTTTATCCTTTAATTTTGAAACGTCCTTAGGGGCCAGATTCATCTCATTAGTTGAAAGCTTCAGCCGAATTTCGTTTTTACAATAAGCAGGGGGCTTCTCTAAAATTGCAAGCAAGGCTGCCTTTCTTTCTGTTTCTTCCCTAAACTGCACAGAAATTTTGTTAGATTAAGCAAAGGTTTACTAATAAATAGTTTATTTTTGTTGGTAGAATTCTATGGAACTGTAACCTTATCGTCAAGATTCCAAGGATCCCAGGACTTAATCCCTATGGTTGAAGGAACTGTAAAAGGCAAAATTACGTTAAAAGACTTAAGCAAATGTTTAAGCGTTTCAGTCCCAAGTATTTTTTTCTAAAACCTTAAAACCTTACAAACAACCAACATCATATATGTTTAATTTTCATCGATATTTCACTTTTCCATTTTAGTTGGTATTTTTGAAACGGAAGTAATTTTTTTGCAATGAAGGACAATATAAATCCTTACCCGGAAAAAATACGGCAACGGACTGAGAACCAGAAACCAAGGTTTTGTGAGCCGTATTCTCTCCAGGAGTAATTTTTGCTGAATAAACGCCTATTTGTGTCAGATTCTGTGCCAAAATAAAAATCAAATATTATACCAAAAGTCATTGTAAATTGTCAAATTTTAACAGAAAGTGAAGATCTTCAGTTTCTCTATGTCCAATGACGGCTTAAAAGATACAATAGAAAGAAACAGTACGAGAAATTAGGCTTACATGATGTTCGAAAAAGGAAAATCTGAGTGCGAGAGTTTAGGCCTAATTAACCAAGGATGCTTAATTTTGAATTTATACATTTTAAACAATAGGTTTCTTGAGGCGTAAACTACAAACAATAATTTTCTAGGTGCATCTGTGAACTACGCTTTGATTTCCCTATATAATATTCAATTTAATTAATTTAAATTAAATATTTTGCATTAAATTAGTTTTTAATTTAATAAATTCTGATAAGTATTACAGATAAATAATTTCCCGATTTCAGGTAGAGTAGTCTACATACCACATTCTTAGAGAATTCCGTGATTGATTGATTTTCCCTTATTATATTGGCAGCATTTCGTTTGAGCTTAAGACTTGTCTTAGGAAAAACGAGTACGATTGGGTGAGTGCACTCTGTTGGCAGAAGAATTTTTTGGCCAGTTTTTACATACATAATTTGTATATTATTCACAGGAGGTGAGTCATTTTTCCGCTCTTCGTTGTCTGTCATAACGGCCTCCTCTGCAAAAAATTTGGCCATTTGGAAAAGCTGAAATTCAGAGAATACAAACGTTGACTTAATTAGCTTTACTTTAAAAAAACCAGCATCAGATTTACAAACTAAAGAATTAATCAATTTACCATATCATTTTCTGTAGCAAAGAGGTATTTGTCGTCGGGACTATCAATTACTGCCTTCAGAGCGTGTTCGACTTTACGAGATGTTACTTCGTCAAAAACATTTGGGGCTGGTACTAATGGACACAGGGCAATTAGCATGGCCCATGTAGCTACAGCGTTAAAATGAGCCATTGTCAGGGTGATTTTTTTCAAATTGAATTTACTTTCAAACTGCAAGTTTTGACTCTAGTTCTTTCTCGACAACACTGATGGAAGCCGCGTGAACACTAAGCCATTTATTTAATTATCACTTAAGTTTTCCATGTACAACTGCGCCTCAGAAGGTGGCTCAAACAGTGATTTCGTTTGGCAATTTTTCACAAGTTTATGCCATCACCTTTCTAGAAGGCGAAGCGGATTTTTGAAAATAGAAAGGTAAAAATGATATAACATGCAAACGAGTAGTAACAAATCAGCCTCTCAGCTACGTCAAGCTAGTGTCTCAGCATCTAAATAACTTTTGAAAAATGTAAGACGGAAAGTTCCTTGATTTTGAAAATATGAAGAAAAGACGTTTTATAAAAAAATTAGACTGCTTAATTATGCACAAACACTTCTGCCAATCTACCTATCCTAGCGTGCTACACGTCTACTTAATAAACATTAAAAAGAAACTAAAGTATGCTTGGAGAAGTCAAATCTTTAAATGTCAAAATTCACAAACAGAATATGCTACAATAACTGCATTAACAATATTTGACAGTTTTTGTTCTTTTCTACTTCTGTAGATTTGTGTTTGGTTATTTACACAAAACGACAGGGTAGGTAGTTCAAGGTTTTCAAGCCTAGACATTGAACCGTTGCACGCATATAAAGGTGTAATTAAATATAGAATTATAACAAAAAAAAATCTTTTTTCTACTCTTATTTTCTACTAAATTTCAATCTTCTGATTTTTTTTTGTTCATTTTCTATGTGTATTTTTTTTGCAAAGCAAGGCATGTCAGTGCTTTAAAAATTAGAAACTTCGGGTTTCATTTGCTGATTCTTGCTTTTATATCACGAAATGAGGAATCTGGATGCCAATAAGGAAATTGTTGAAAAGCAGGTAGGATGTTGTTATTCCATAAGCGTTGCATGATCGTTTACATTGAAAAAGTTGGTATGATTTTGTTTACTTGAATTACTACTTAGGAAAATAAGTAAGAAAAGTAAGGTGTAGTAAGCTTACTTTACTAAATTACTAGATTTTAAAGTAGATTTTAGAGGGCAAAACGATGGCTCCATTGTAAATCCCACTTGCTTTAACTTCGCTGAACTGTAACAAAATATGAATATATATTACTTGCACTGTTAAATAAACCTGTAACGATTGCCAATAATTAATCCAGTGTTTCACCATTTTGTTCCACCACGTGTGTTCTAGTTAACTAACATTAGAATAATTTTTCGTGTTTAATTTTATTTAACCTTATAGATGGCTCCATTGTAAATCCCACTTGCTTTAACTTCGCTGAACTGTAACAAAATATGAATATATATTACTTGCACTGTTACACTTTTGAATAACAAAAGAAGCGCGTGAAACATAAACCTTACTACCTTATTTATTGCAAATTGTTTTTATTTTCGTATTGTATAATTTCATAACAGCTATTCTCAAAGTAATTATTTTTGTCTTTTACGAGAGTCATTAGAAGGAGTTTTTGTCTTTTATAAACATCAAAATCTTAAAAGTTAACAATATACTTTTTTTTATACGTTTTTGAAACTCATAAAACTATATGGGTTACTGTGAGGCAAATAAACCTGTAACGATTGCCAATAATTAATCCAGTGTTTCACCATTTTGTTCCACCACGTGTGTTCTAGTTAACTAACATTAGAATAATTTTTCGTGTTTAATTTTATTTAACCTTATAG
>VYYI01001447.1:0-19553 GCA_021029175.1 Bilobella aurantiaca
TTCCAAAGCAAATAGTGGTCCGGCGTGTCGAACGCTTGCTTTAAGTCAACAAAACAAGCATACAGTTTTTGTCCGCGCCTTAATTGTTTCTGGATCAAGGCGGTAAGGGTGAATATATGGTCAGTTGTAGATTTCCCTGCTTGGAAGCCAGCCTGGAACTTTGAGATTTTGTTGTGCTTGCGTACCCAGTGGGAGATTCGGTTCGTCAGTATGGAGGTAAATATTTTTGCGACCGTGTTTAGGAGAGTGATTGGACGAGAATTAGCCGGATCGCTCAAACTCTCTTTTTGTAGATAGGTACAATAATGGCTTCAGACCAGGAGAGCGGTGTGGTACCACTATCGTAAGTGTTTTGGAAGATTTCACACATTTTTAAAGTTGGCTGGCCCTTTATGAGCTTCCAGATATCATTTGGGATTTTATCAGGCCCTGGTGCTTTCCCTTGTTTCAGCGACTTGATGGTTAGGCGAAGTTCCAATGGATTGAAAAGAGCATCAAGTATAGAATCATGGACAGTACCCTTGGTCATAGTTGAAATGCCAGATCTAATTCTAGATTGATTTTCGTACAGCTTAGAGAAATGTCGGTGCCATTTCTCGGGAGTCACTTCAGAGATTGGCAAGCGTTTCCTTGGGCGGTGGTTGTTTATTTCATCCCAGAAATAAAGAGAGAGAAGAGACAGGTAGTCTTGAAGTGCAAAGTCTTTTTAAATCAAAATTATTATATAGTATATAGTATATATGTATAGTATACTAGTATAATAAAAACCTGGTTTTCGATATGTTCGAGATTGATTGAAAAGAGAGCGTTTCACGCATTTGTTTCTTAGACTTCTTATGGTATTTTACGTCTGTACGTTACAATACTTATGCAAATCCGTAAATAGAATCGAGATACTATAGATACGCTAGGTCAACGCTGATTGCACCGAAAAATATACTATTGAATGAAGAAACAAGCGAATCGTCAGCAATGCTATACAATTTTGTTTGTACAGCATGTACTTTGTAAGTATGCTTCTTACTTGGTTGAATGTCAACTAAAACTGGAAAAGCCAAGACCGAGAAACCCAACCGAAAATACCAAAACCGAGAACGACCGAAGCCGAAGAAACTTAACCGGGAGTACCAAAGTTAAGGTTATGGTCGTTCTCGGTTTTCGCGGCTTTTTGGTATTTACATGTCAACATGCGACGAGTGGGTAGGGATATCAAAATGAACGGACTCATTAGCATGTATTCTAATGAGGATCGTCTTCTGAATTCTCACTAGGCTAGTGGGAAACCTGTTGAGAAATTTGCATACCATCTGCCCATGCAATATTTGATCACAAATTGGACATACACAGTCAGAGGCAATAAAATTCCTTAACAGGAAAGCCACCAGCAAAGACTTTTGGCTGATTGAAGGACTCGAACAGGCTGATCAGAGGAGCGAAACCAAGTGTCCTTGAGATAGATTATTGCTCTTAACCATTCGAACAACACGGCCAATTGACTTGTTTAATGAGCAATTTTATAACAAACGTTAACTCATTATAAGTAACAAACGATATAAATTGCATAATTTTAAGCCTATCCAAAAGTGATTCCGTTTGTAGCAATGGCACTTTTGCTACTTATAAATATAACAGAGAACACACTTGTTGAATGTTTGTATGTAAACGTGGAATTCGGAATAGTTACAAGGGTTAAGTTGCCTGTAAAATATTGCAGCAAGGCAGTTTGTATAAAGGTTTGAGTAGAGTAGTATTGGTTTTCCATTTGTTGCACCAGTCATACCATCCGCCTTGCTCAACCGTTTATACCCATGCACACCGTGAATGTGCCATGGGAATGTCCAAGGTTCTATCAAAAGCAATCCGAACCAATCATCCTAACGTGTTTTTGAAATTGCAGTTGTAGTACGACTGTGGACGGTGAGTTTCCTTGTGTTTTTACTATAAAGCCCCACTGTGATTGTAGCAGAACCATTCCCGTTTACTTCAAAAGTGTAAATGGGAAGCGACCTGAATTCAAAATGTAAGAACGCTTGAGCTTGACCTGTTCTTAAAATTTGTATGTAGTAGAAATATCGGTTGTAACAGATAGTGTTTGGCAATAGATATTGTGAGCAAAATAGTAGATCATGGTAAGGATGACCTGGGCCGGCTCTGGTGACTGAACTGACAAGTACAAATCAAGCACCGTGTAACAGTTGATTTTTAAGTTAAGCCAGTACTGTACTGCCGTAGACAAGTTGGCATGTGTATGAATACTAAATGGAATCTACTTAAGGGTATGGCTATGTACTGAAATTATGGATATTCGTGTTTCGTATAATAATTGTGGCAAATTCCTAAATTGCTCTGCTTCATTAAAGCGGAAATTTTCTATTTCAAAATAATAATTTTTTTTACGATTTTGGCCACGATTTGGCCAAGAAGTCTGCCAGATGACGTCCTTGTGTGTTGTTTGCATGCTTTGACAGACTAGTAAAACGATTCCAAAATCACATGATAAGTTGAAAACAATAACAGGAAGACCATTTTTATTTAAGTAAAGAATTTAACAACCGCTTAATAACGATGGGCATATAAGAGTGTGCGCATTGTAAAAACGATCTATTTTTCATGTTGATTTTATGAAAATAAACCAAATTCCTGACCAATTTGATAATCACATAACATGCGCGTTGAATACAACCAAAACAATTTTAAACAATATAGATCAAATAAATTACTTCAATTTTTTAGAAATAAAATGAGCAGAGTGCTCGACAGCAACGCCATTTGGGTAACACTTCGCGCTAAAATGCTTCAGGCAAACTAGCCTTCCGTAGTACTGTCTGAGCTACTTTAAAATGATACAATTTACAGTGTTAATTATTGCTAGGAAATGCAAAATCTGGAACAGATAACCACAAGGACCTCAGCACTTTAACTTTAATTTCTGGGTCTGTATTACTGTTTTTAAACATTATAAAATTAACTTTCTAAAAGCAACGGAGCTCTGCTTCGCAACACTCCCTTATTTCATCATTTTATTTAAACCCGTTCCATGGGCGAAAGCCCGAAGGAGCGGTTAATAAAATCAATCAATCAATCAATTATTTCATCATTTTATTTTAAAGGAAATAATAATTTTGGAAAGGTTTTTTTTGCAACCGAAAGTGTGAAGGAGGACTTTTTGTTCCGTACTGGCGCACAGACGTGGTTAGGAAAGTACGGCCATAAAAAATGACAAGTATTAGGGAGATAGATCATTGTGTTCACCATTCTATGTTCATTCTCTTCACAACTTTTCACAGTTGTATATTCTGTTACTTATTTGTTACACTTTTGGATTTTATTCATAATTGTTCACCATTTTTTATTCTGTCCAAATTGTGCATATTGTTCATTATGTTTACAATTTTGTAACAACGGTCCAAATGCAGGTAGTATTTAAGTTTTGTTGCTTAAGGTACTCCTGTCTTAGGTCGGGCACGTTAACTTGTTTACAATAATGAAATACAGGGGACCTTCTAAGAGGCAATTTTTTGTATGCTTTTTGACATTCGCCTATAGACCTGGTCAATGTTTGCTTTATTGCTATTGTTTAATAAACAATATTTTACATTTTTTTACAATATAGGTTTTACATCTCGATTTTACAACAATGACGAACCGATTTTTATATTTAGGATGGCTTCAGAATACTAACGCGTGAAATAAAAATATGTTATCAATCAAAAGTGCTAAAGACCAGCTAAACCAATCCGTACTAGAAAAGAAAAATTTTAACTTTATTTTTGCAGCCCTTTTGTTCTAGGACTGGTTGTCTCGCTAGTTTTCAGTAACACATACTTTTGTTAGAAAAAAGTTATTCCATGTATGTCTAAAACAATTTTTTAGTTTGCCAATCTCGAATGCTGAATGAAGCGCAGGGGAGTCTTGTGTGACCATCTTGAAAGCTCATATATGTTTATTCACACTTTCCTTGAACACTTCTCCCGGTTTTGAACGAGAAGTTCCAGCGATTTTTCAGCGTACTCCCTTGGTACAAATCGCTTGAAGAGAGCAAAAGACGTCTTTGCCTCACCACTCCCAGCAATCCACGAAGACACTGTTCTTGCAGTATCGAGCTCCCGAACTTGTATCACAGAAATCCTGGTACTTGATTTGACTAAATTCCTTTCTAATTTAATCGACGATTGTGATTGGTTGGATTTAGACGTTTCTTCTTCCCTGTGCGGAGGCTGAAACCACCTATTGTAATGGAGCAGCGTTAAGTGGGCCTGGGAGAGCTGAACTGGGTCTTCATAAATCGTTCCAGAGGTCAAGTAAACCCGTTTCGTTTGACCTTTGAGGGTGCTCTTCAATTTGGGACGGAGATAATTAGTAACGGTCTTGACGCTGCACTGCAGTTTCCAGCGCTATAGATCTTGGTCAAGCAATCAGCGTCTTGCTTCCTCTGCTCTTGCCGCCCTTATGAGAGTCATTGCACAGGACGCGGCTCTGACAAAGCTAAACAGCTCCTGCGGCTCTGCAAGGGCATTTGTGCATTTGCTTTGGATTCTGCTTCTCGAGCCCTGCTCCCTCAGATTTATAAGCTTGTGTACCAAATGTTCTGATCAAATACTCTGATCTGTAACCTTTTTTCTTTCCATTATACCATTATTTTACTGAATAATTTTTAAACTAATGTGACCTCACCAATTATTTTAAACATTTTTCCTTCAATTTTAATAGTACTCAACTGGACTTATGCTATGTCTAGCTATTTACTTATACTCTCGTATGTTGATCTGGGCGTGCCTTATATCAATAAAATCCATCATCATCATATATGTTTATGACTAGAAGCCAAAATCCTCTTAAGACGGAGTTTAATTGATGCCAATCGCACTAGAATCCCCAAACTGCATCGTAAACAATTAATATTTTCGTAACCAGATAGAATCAATTAAATAAATTCGAAATTTGTCTAATCTTCAGAATCGTTTTTATGAAAATTTAGTTTACGCTCGTAGTTTACGAGCTTTTTTGTATAAAATAAATAGTTTAAGCTTTGATAAAAAAAATGAAAAGAATTGTTAAAATTGAGCAGAAATTGACACAGAACTCGTATAATATATTCCTTAATAACGCATTTCATAATAACGGAATGATCTCCTGTTACTACAAGAGCGCCATCCGTTTCAGTTCAAGGTACGATTTTTTTTTGGTTTTTCGACGAAATCGGTTTGGCAATCAAAATGGCTTTCAAAAATGCGTAACTCATTGGCTAGAAAAAAAATGAAGAACCCCCAATTTTCCAGCTTTTAGCCTCCGGTCTCCAGTTATCGACCACCCCGTTTTATGATACTCGCCTAACGCACTTAACCGATTGAGATCTTGTGAGTTTCAAAGTTAGATTGCATTCTCAGGGGAACACTTCTGGGTGAGAAATTTTGAGTTGGTTATGCAATCCAACTGAGTTTCAATCAAACTTAAAAAAAAGTTATGTTCGATGCATCAAAGCTTTGATCGTAGCACTTGAACCCAACCGTTGATGAACCTTTTCGCTTTTGTGCGTGGGGATTAACCCCCCAATTGTGGACCTCGGTTCCATTCCCACATTTTGTCCCCACTCCCTTCTTCAATCGAAATCCCCACAAAGTTTTTTTCGTTTCTGGTATGGGCATCGGTTATCCGCTTTTGTTCCAGGGTGGTTTTTGAATGTGCGAGTATGCCCTCGGGGGTTGTTGACCTCTACAACCCCGCCCACAATTTAAACCCAACCTCCAAACAAAAGTTGTTTTTGGACAGGGGATTCGTTTCGCGCCAATAGTTGAGGTTTGTTGCTAGGTTTTATGTCAGATTTGGGCAAAATGGTAAGGGCGGACTAGCAGGGCTCAACTCCTAGGGACCAACAACCCCCGCCCCTTCTGACCCTGAAACAATATTATATAGCAATTCCCACAACTATAACACCTTTTTACAAAGAGATGGAGAGTTGATGGGGTGGGTTCAAAATGTGGGCGGGGCCGTAGCATCAACATCCGGAGTTGAAGCTTGATAGGTTGACCAAAGTTCAATCGAACTCCGAGAAATCGATGAATGTACCTTAGGCTCGTTCGATTGAGTTGGGGATGGTACAGCTGTTAAATTACCAAATATTTTTGTTTGTCTTTTTGTAGTGAGTTAAGTAAATAAATATGTTAAGAACATTAAATGAAATGAAACATAAGAGCAGTATGAATGCTGATCGTCGTGTGGCTTGTATATGTATGTTTGTAACAGGGAGCCCACTACCTATTTGCTAGGAAAGTGAGACTCACGCCGAGCATGCGCGAAAATGGCATATTTCGGTCACTGCTAATGGAAAACAGCGTTGTTTTCTGGGCGGATCGAGATACCCAGGCACACATAAATGTATGCCTATGGTAAAGATTCGATCTCCGGCACCTAGAGAAGAGAGACTGATGCTCTAACCTCTTGGACAACTCCGATCCCATTCGGAGAGAAGTCGTGTGGCTTACATTTCTGTAAAACATTTTTGTATGCGGGTTATCGTAAAACAATGATTTAAGTGATTCGAATTTGCCAGTTAACATTTGTCTGTTTTTTGCTTTATTATAGCGCATGCGCTTGTCACTGTTTTAGGGTGACCCAGAACCAAATTCTTTATTATTACAGTGGATCTGGTCTAGAGTGACGTTGGATAGAACGAAAACCCGGTCACAATGAAGAGGGAATATTGAACAAATAGGCTATTTGAATGAGGATTTCAATGTAATGAACCCCGGCTACAGTGAAACCCGGTTACACTGAACACATTTAACCGTCCCTTCAGATTCATTCTAGCCGAGGTCCACTGTAAATACTAACCAAACACGCAAATTCTAGAACAAGAGATCAGTGAACTTAAAGTAAGAATCTTGCTCTCCAAAAATTAACGACATAAGAATTTTAAATAATAAATAAGGACTTAGTAAGGATTAAGACTAATAACATTTTTTACTTTTAAGCGTTAGGTTTCTAAAGTCATCTCAAATAGAATTTTTTTCTTCTTTATTGTAATCGTCAGAGATGTTAAACATTGTTTCTTAAACATTACCAGCTTTATTTTTCAGTTGCTAATTTTCTTCTAAATAGTTCTAATATTAATAATAATCTAATAATCTAAATAGTAATGTCATGTTAGATTCAATATTATGAATGAAATTTAAAACTTACCTAACTTATTTTTTTATAATGTTCTCACTCTATACAACAAAAAGCATCAAGAATACTGGTAAGTTGAATTTAGTGCTAAATTTTTCATGACACACAAATAATTCTCCCTCTAGCAATCACCCGAAACTTACTTTCTTACACTTTCTTTGTTTTACTTGCTTTTTGTTGTGCTTGAACACGACATGTAGGGGCTTTTAGCTGCTGTTGTTCTAGTTAATAAGTGCACTGCGTCTCTCCTTTAGCAAGTCTTAGGTTGTAGGTTCAAATCCCGCAATTCTACATAAAATACTATTTCTAATTAGCAATCTCTTTGAATGGCTAAAAGATGAATGAAGAATAAAAGTTACATGACTTTTTTTCATATTCTTCCTATCTACTGCTTTGAAAAATGTCTCTCTCTAAATGAGTGAGTTATGCGCCAGCTTAGCCATTCATTGCAAATAATATTCCCCGCCTAGCTATTACCGCAACCTTACTTTCAATGTAATTGGGTTTTAGGCACAAAATTTGCTAACTAATTTGCTATCTAATTAATGATTAATGCTAAATAATTATACTAACTATGCTAGCATGGAGGGACATCGTACTCATTGACCTATAATAGGTTCTCTTATGAAAGTTGACTGACTTTTTTTTACTGGGTCTTTCTGATCCTCCCATACTTTAGCAATCATCTCGAAATAAATGCTTAGAAGGATGATCGGATAAAATGGTTCCTAGCATACGAACACAACGAAATTATTAAGTTATCTAATGATTAACTATTAATTAATAGTCTTTTCGTAGCTAAAACAAACAATGTGGGCGAGGTATATGATGCACATCAAATTGCTATCAAGTATATGGTAACCACCTCAGGTATTATTCGATGATTTTTTTTTTACCTTAAGTGTACTGTCAAAAGTTGGAATAAGTGGTGGTTTAAGCTACCGGGATAGATGGTGGGATGAGCTAACATGATAAATGGCAGGATAGGAAGTTTTAATGAAAAATGAGATAAAAGCCTGGATGCTGTGGGGTTGTGGGGAAAAAAGGGTGGACCGGGATTCGATCCCGGGCAAAGCAAAAGGTAAGGTTGCTCGTGTTTACCACAAGACCACGGTGCCTCTAATGCCAAGAGAGGCATTAGGACTCATTAGCATACATGTTGTCATCAAGCGGGCACTACAGACTATCCTTGACATTTGCCTGATTTACGGGCCTAAAACACAAAGGCCGAGGACACCAACCTTACGTAAGGTACGGCCGTAGCTTGCGCCTGATAACCGGAGGTGACTCTATTCAAATGAACGCAGTGTGAGCGACAGAGCGAAAGGTAAGTTTGGCAGTGTTAACCACTGCGCTGGCCAGGGCCTCTTGCTCCAGAGACCTCAAGAACTCACTCTTTTGCTCTGCGTCACTGTGTAGCGTTATCGCCACATTAGTCTTCTGAATTCTTACAAAACTGTTGAGAAACCTATCTGCTCATTTCCATATCCCCTGTCTGAGTATGCCTAATCACAGATATACACAAGGTCAGAGGCAAGGCAATTCAATTAAAGAGAAAACCAACAGCAAAGACATTTTGTGGCTGATCGGTGGATTTAAACCCCCGTTTTCAGGCTGGCTAGTGGAGAGAGACAGACACACTACACCGCTAGACAAACACCGCCAACTAATTATAAATAGGGATTTAGTATGGATTAAGATTAAAAACATTTTTCATTTTTAAGCGTTACGTTTCTTTAGTCATCTTAAATAGTGATTTTGGTTATTTATTGTCATTGTTAGAGATCTCAAAAATTGTTTCTTAAACATTATCAGCTTTATTTTTTAGTTGCAAATTTCCTTGTAAATAATTCCTTGTTCATGTCATATTAAATTAAAAATGATGAATGAAATTTTAAACTTACCTAACTTATTTTTATAATGTTCTCACTCTATACTGCTTCAAAAAAAGCATCAAGAATACTGGCAAGTATAATTCAGTGCCACAACATTCACCACACACAAAGAATTCTCCCTCTAGCAATCACCCCAATCTTACTTTCTTACTCTTACTTTTTTTTTACTTGCTTTATGTTGTGCTTGGACTAGACATGTAGCGGTTTTTTAGCTGCTGTTGTTCTAGTTGTTAAGTGCACTGAGTCTCTCCTCTAGCAAGTCTTAGGTTGTAGGTTCAAATCCCTCAATGCTCCATAGCTATTGCTTAGCTCCAGCCATGGCTAGCGTGCACAAAATCAACGTATGAAATGATAAGGCATTCTATAAGCCACGGTAGAATTCTAAAGACTGGTCCATATTTGTATGCATTATGCAACTATGTAAATTAGCTCTTTTCCAAATCATATGATAAACATAATTTTTACATATTGATGCTTGGGCGATAAATTTTGCTTTTGGTAATTCAGTGTTTCAAATATTTCCTCGTTCATATTGTGCTAAATTGCTAAATGATGAATAAAGAATAAAAGTTGCCTAACTTGTTTTTTTCATATTCTCCCAATCTACTGATTTGAAAAATGTCTCTCTCTAAATGAATGAGTTATGCACCAGCTTAGCCATTCATTGCAGAAAATATTCCCCGCCTAGCTATTACCGCAACCTTACTTTCAATGGTATTGGGTTTTAGGCACAAAATTGGCTAGCTAATTTGCTATCTAATCTAATTAATTATGCCAAACACCCTAAACAGTTAATTTACCTTGAATCGTACTCAATGACCTATAAAAGTTCCTCTTAAGGAAATTGATTGACTTTTTTTACTGGGTCTTCCTGATCCTACGATACTAGTGGGATGAGCTACCGTGATAAATGGTAGAATAAGAAGCTCAAATGAGAAAAGGGATAAAAGCCTTCTTGATGCATTGGCATGCAAGGCATTGTTTAAGATATGTTTTGTTGAGGTTACTGTAAATCATGTTTTTCTATGTTTAACCGATACTTCTAAACGTTTAATAAAGTTTTTACTTTATCCACCACAAGCAAAAATTTCCAACTTCGTCAACATAATAAAAGTATAAATGCGCTACACAAGGTTGTATCAAAATTATAGTGCTACTGCGTCTTGTTCTACCAATATCAGCTCCCAGCAACTCTGAAAACAGATAGTATGGATTATTCTAAGAAACTTTTTGTCTCAATTTTTCTTCTTCAACTCTTCTTCATGCAAGCCAAGGTAAACTAAACTCATTATTTTCAAATCACATGCACAACGGCTGTGTTGGCTAAGTGGTTAAGAGCTTTTGTCTCACTCCACTTGCTGAGCAGAAATGTCCAAAACACTCATTTGCCTTTTTTTTTGTGAAGGGCTCCTGTGAACTAGTCGATCGGAAGGGGGAGGCTTTTGTAGTTTGTGCAGGTCAAGACATTAAGGACTTGAGTTCAGCACTCGCACAAGTTGAAGTAGGAATTGAGTCCGCAATTTCACTCGTCGTTGAAAACACACCGCTTGTCGCACTTTGTGCTAATGTAACCACGATAGCATTCAAATCCATACAATTTTCAAAAAACGAAAACTTAGAAAACATTGACCCTTTGGCTTTTGCGTCCTCGATTCTCTCTGTGACAGTCTTGAGCATAGAAAACTCTCCAAAATTGGGCGACAAGATCTGGGAATTTGCGTCAAATATGTCTGCGACAGAAGACCTATCATTGAATGAAGTGGGTCTCACCAATGTTCCAGCCAACGCTTTTACTAATTTGGAGTATCTTAGCGGAATTCGTCTCTTGAGGAATAAAATCACGACGTTTGCGGCGTCTCTGGCAGGACGCGATTTGAAGGAATTGGCCTTAAGTGACAACCAACTCAATGAGAACTCCTTTTCTGACGTTTTCGTAGGCGTCAAGCGCATTAGAAGTCTTTCGTTGTCGAACAATCCAAACATGAAGCAACTAAACAAGGCCCAATTCGAAGGCCTCTTGAACGCCGGAATTACCCTTTATGTAGGAGCAAATGTATATAACAAGTACATGATTTGCGAAGGTGCAGAGTGGCTCTGTGCTAAATGTCGAAGAGGATGTAATTCGGGAACAACGGTGTTTGGCTACTTGTGCAAGGATTTGAGCCAATTTCCGACGATATACGAATACTGTTTAGCTAAAAAATTGTAATCCTCACCCTTTGCTTGTTATTGTGTTGTAAAAACAAATGATTCAAAATAAAGGCAGCCTAAAAGGATTTGTTGAACTAGTAAGCAAACCTCTGACTAGTTAGATAATATTTCGAACGAGAGCGCTTTGAAATTTAGAAATTGCGTATAGCTGATTTAGTGGTCGCTTATCACAAACGTGAAAGAATTTTTTTCCGGAAATGAAATACAAAAAGTTGTGTTTATTTAATCATTACTTTTTGTTTCATGCAAAACTAGAGTTTGACCTTGAAAGGTCGTTTTGAGGTCAAGGGATCATTTTGGGGTCATTCGGAGGTCACAGGGAAAAGTGTCCTATACAAGTGTTGCTCCCCTTCATAAGAGGAACAACTTTTGTAGGGGTAAATTTTCATGTTGTCATAGAATGACATCCCTTGACCTTAACCCTGGATTCCCAAGGGACTCACTTCTGGTCAAACAAAAACAAACTTGAACTGCTACGGAACCCAAGGAACACATCACTGCAAACAGATTTGAGGTATGTTCAGTGGTTCCTGAGATACGCGTGTGGTTCAGTCGGAGAGACAGACAGACAGACAGACAGAAATGACAAAGTAGCTTTCAGCTTTTGTTCCGCTACTAATAAAGACTTAAGACAACAGAGACTGAATTCCGACTGAATAATTTTACGGCACGAGTGGTCTCCTATTTATGCCTAAAGATGAAACCAAAATCTAGGTACTTACAATTTATTACCCGGATTCATGTCAATTTTTAATTCTACAGTCATAAATTCTACTGATTAATGAGACAGCTCATTGTCGGGTTTTTCCTACAGAATTCATAGGTAATTAATTAGTTTTCTTCCTAACAAGCTGATTCTTTTTGTATTAGTGGCTTTGCTTCAAAGGCATAAAATTATCTTATTTACCCAAGTTCGCCTACATTGTTGCACAATTACCCAATTTTGCAGATCCGCTATAAAGTTGTTGCAAAAATCTCACAATAGTTGTTTTTCAGTTATTAGTAGCGGAAACTAAGCTGAAAGCTACTTATGTTTTTGTCGTGTGAAAAGGTTGTTGGCTACGTCTGCGCAGATACCATATTTGTGAAGATTTTCGACTACTGCGTCTCATTTCCAGCATAATGAAAAAAAAAATAAGACGCAATACTTTGCCTCATCGAAAAATATAGTACGAGTATGCACGTGCATAGCAACATCGTTTAAACAATACAAACTTACTGGTCACTTATTAGTACCAAGTTAAGGAAAAGCCTAATAATTCTCAATGAAAATGGCTCACAGCGTTATTAACAACAATGATCATAAGTTACAAGTTCAAGTTTAAGTTTATAAACCACGTGATTTCGATGTTAAAAGTTATAGTTAAGTGAACATAAAGTGTTGTATTCATGTTAAAGAAGGGAAGTGGTAGCAATTACAGAATAACTCCGTCCGGCTAGCGGTTAGCTAGACTATTGTTGTTGCGTTCGTAAAAAAAACTACCTATAAAAGTTTAGTTTGTAATACAATTGTATTGATTTGAGTTTTTTTTATCTCTTTATAGGAAATGACCTCACCGGATCTGGTCGGCATTGGGCCACGTCATTTTCAATAAGATTTGATGCCTTGATGGTTTCTAGCCGTTTGATAACTCTAAATTAAACTAAGCTAACAGGTACCAGAAAGCGAACCTTTTGATTAGCTGTTTCTTTAATAATGAAAGTTTCAAAAATCCCTGCAATTAGGAACTTGGTTTTCGCCAACAATATGTATTGGACGTTTTGGATATGCGCTTCAGCTAATATGTTACAGAGTTCTGTACGCTATGAAAAAATGATATTTTGCGAAAAAATTTGATTCGAAAATTTCAAATTTTGAAGAAATAAACCGTGAAAAAAAGGTACAACCAAGTAGTGCCAATAGGAATAGTAGAAGAATTATAATCAATATTATAATTAACAATTACCGGAAGTAGGAAACTTAGAACTAGAAAAGTATTAAGATTAGACTAGAAAATAGACGTCCTGCTTTTTGGAAGTCAATAGGCCATTTCCAAATATACAAGGCATTTTAGGTCACCAGGACCATCATAACTTTTCGTTTCCTAAACCTAAACCTATAGTTTGACCTTGAAAGGTCATTTTGAGGTCAAGGGGTAATTTCCAAGTGAAGGGCTACGATTATCGGAACCACCATACCTTTTTGTTTTATGCAAAACTAGAGTTTGACTTTGAAGGGTCATTTTGAGGTCAAGGCGTCATTTTGGGTGTCATTGGGGGGTCACAGAGAAAAGTGTCCTATACAAGTGTTGCTCCCTTTTATTAGTGGAACAACTTTTGTAAGGGTCATTTTTCATGTTGTTAGAGAATGATATTTTTGACCTTGACCTTTGACCCCCAAGTGGGTCACTTCCGGTCAAACAAAAACAAACTTGAAGTCGGCCGGATCTTAAGGAACTTATATCCGAAAACAGATCTGAGATATATTGAGTAGTTTCTGAGATACATGGGCTACTCGGACAGACGGACGGACGGACAGACAGAAATAAAACATAAAGTAGTTGACACTACTTAATAAAGTAGTTACAAAAGAAAGTAAGGGGGCGAGTGTGCGTAATAGAAGCAATTTTTTGCATTTTGCGCTTATCGGTCATTACCCAAATTTGTTTAAACCTTTGATTCTTCTGGTTATTGTTTTTCCTCACATCGGCACACTCATAATCTGCATACCTTGCAAACCTACCTTACCTTACGTTCTAACAAGGTAAATTTTCCGGCTGATACACTTGTTGAGGTAAGTACCAAAGTGGAGACTTAAAGTAACCATTTCTAGCATGTTTACCACACGAATCCGTCTGTTAATCACACATTTGACCCTTCTGTGACCCTTCAATCGGCAGAGGTCAGGCATTGGTGATGAAGATTACAAGCAGAAATTCAATTTTAGCGCCAACTCAAGCAGCATCATCACAGTTGTTAAAGTTTGATGTTTGAGGAAAAGAAAAATTGAGCAAAATTCTGTTCTTCAATTTCGCTATGGTATCATGAAGAATGCACTAGGAATTCCCGTCTCTTCCCGACGTTATTTTGTCAGCCTTGAATCAGAAATACTGCCAATCAAGTTTGAGGTAGCTAAGCTCTACAGCAGCAATGATGTAGGCTCCTCCGTAGCTTGGATGCTTTGTCATTGCCCCATGCCGCCTACGAAGACATGAGGAAATCTTCCTTCGGAGAGGAGACTAACGAGAAGAACTGGTGTTGGCAAATGGAAAGCTTCCTCAAGCCGACCGGTAGTGGCTGTGGCTTCAAAATTCCTACGAACTGGCCGTTCTCAACAAGGGGAACTTCCTACGCAGAATTCGGATCAAGCTGGTAGCCGTCGAATTGAATTCTGCAAAAAACTCCGATTCACAGCCCTACTACTACGAGGTGACCGCATATCGGCGAAGTTTATTTTTAGAAAGAGCTCCCAAAGATTATAGTGACGAGAATCGCCCAGCTTATACTGTGTCATGAAAGCCTCTTCAATAGTGGAAAATTGGTGAAGGTGGAAGAAGCTTGCTAAAGAAGAAGCTTGCAAGTTTTGTTCTTCTCGCTTATCCTTCCACCATGTCCTGACGTAATGTTCGAGAAAGAGCAAATCTTACAATCGGCCAATCACTCTCGCCTGCAACAACTGCTTTCGACCAATTAGTTGACGCCCACCCTACAACCTACCTCGAGTACGATACGTACAAGAAGTACCACGTTGTTAAATCCAATGCCGTGTACCGATACTCCAGTTTGTAACTCCCTTAAGCACTGTGTTCTGTTTGCGGCTTCTTCGTGCTATAGCCGCTCGTTTGAGAGTCATTGAGTCATGGCGCGTCTCTAACAAAGCCAAACAGTTCCCGCGACTCTGCAAGGGCAATAGTGCATTTGCTTTGGATACTGCTTCTCGAGCCCTGCTCTCTTAGATTGATAAGTTTGTGTACCAACTATTCTGAACAAATACTTTGATTTGTAACCATTATTCTTTCCATTATTACTATTGTTTTACTGAGTAAATTTTAAACTAATGTGACCTCACTGTTTATTTTAAACGAATTTCTTTCGATTTTAGCAGTACTCAACTGGACTTATGCTATTTTTAGCAATTACTGTAATTGGAAAAAATTATTTATACTGTCGTATGTGTGGATATGGGCTTGCTAAATTTATATAAAATTCACCGTTATTATAATTATTAATTCCATATTTTTTATGGTCGGAGTTTCCGAAGAGCCAATACGGCTGTGTGCGTAAAGCGTACAGATTGTACTTCAGAGCTAGTATTGCACTTGAAAACTACAACAGACTTCAAAACTCAAGCTTCTACTGCGCGTTGAACCAAGATGCGCCAATAGACGAGCATTAAGAAATATTTCCAATTTTTGTTTTCAAAATTACAACTAATCAAACAACCTCGTCTTTGGACAGAATGATAAACTGATAAATTTTTAAAATCCTTCTGTCCTAGGAAGAGGATATTTGTCTAGTCATAGGAGAATGCTGTCATCAAATGAGCTTGGAACCGACTCATAATTTAAAAAACTATCAGACTCCTTTACTCCAACTCATGGTAAGCTTCTATGTAGTAGAAAACTAGTTAACATTATATAAATTTGCATTTGCATTTGTAGCACAATTTTATCCTTATTGGCAAAAGCCAAAAAATAGACAAAATTACTGTTTCTTGTTTTGTCAAATAAGAAACTGCTGCGCCTACAAGGCAAACGTGCTTGTTTGTCACATATCACCTCGCACCCACTAGGTAGGCTGACCTTGTATGATTAGTGTGAAAAAAAAAAAGTTTGTTGGTTGAACTTCTCTTGTCATAAAGCACACATTGGTCTCGGCGTAACCTTTGCCTGCTGCTTTGACCGAGTTCGATTTTCGTTAAGTGCCCTTTCCCCTACCACTATCTTACATCAGTAATGCTGGAAACACTATTGGAGAATTTAACCAAACTATTACAAATTTTAAATTGCAAAAGATTTCATATTTTCTTATTAATGTATTATTCTCCAACTAGAAAAAAATTGTGATAATATCGATTCTGCCAAAGAAAATAAAATTAAACGCCTAACAATTTTCCTGTTACTGGAGGCAAACGTTGGTATTAAGGCATATGTACACAGCAGGAGACCGTAGCGTTTGGTGGCTTGTGGGCAAACAAGCCACGCGGATAATCAGAACAATCTTTATCAACTATTGCTCTCGTCATTGCTCTCCAATGCGTAATTTTTTTTCTATACAATTTGGTATTATACTTCAAACCTAGTGTAAAAATACCAGTACTACCCATATTATACTGAGCAGCATCATGCTGCAGACAAGGACAATATACTCCTACTTGATACTCTAGTTTAGGGTGGTGAATTAAAGTGACTTTTTTAATATATTGACCATGTTCTGCTTGTAAGTTTGGTTCAGGCTTTATTGTGTGTAGAATCGCTGGAATGTGGGGCATATTACTTAAGTTATTTTGCTCTATTTTTTTCATTTTGTTATCAACTCCCGACGAGAAAAATATGACAATTTTGTCTATTATGCTATAACTTCAAAACAAAATTATCTAACCCCGCTCCCAATTACCCCGATATGTATTGCCTGAAGCGCACCCACCGGGAAACGCTAGCACAAATGCACCGTGAAGCGTTGTGAGACCTTTTTTACCTTTTGGTCATCTACCTAAAATAAGATTTATTATTGTGAACCTAGCGCAACAAGACGTAAACCACTACAATTATAGGTATAACAAATCAAAGGCACTTGTCCCAGGACAAGAAAATTTTGTTTAGCAAGTCTCTCCAAATGGTGCTTTCTCCAATGTAAATTTCCAAATTCTCATTTATGGGAACTGGCAGAGGGAAGAAGTATTGTAGTACTTTAATGCAATTCAGCTGATAAGCTTTTGAATTCCCACTTTGCTAATCACGCACAAGCTAATCGAATTGTCGATGCCCATAAAAATGGCATTTAATAAATATAATATTAAGCTTTTGATAACGTAAGTGTTATCAATACCATTTTTGTACTATCGGAAACTGCTACCAACATAATACTACTAATATGTAAAGGAAAAGGAAAAGGAGCGTTATTCGACATTCTCGCAGAGCGGATGATCAACATGAAAGGAGAGGGTAGGGATATGGTAGGGATAAGGACTCATTAACATAGATGTTGTCATACTACTAATATGTATTGGATGCAAAGACATCTCTGTGGACTACTTTCAAAACCAAACACCCAATACTGTCAAGCAGATTACAGTATATGTCATTCAAAGGCATAGGTTAACCTAACACACCGCTTGAGCCAAACAAATAATTGGACATTTATGTCCCACGGTTATGAGAACTCTACAAAAATTCCGGTAGACTCAAACCTCGTGTTATCAGAATTGCTTGAGCTGTGGTCATTAGTTTTGTTTCTATCGGGGTTGACTATGCTAAAAGTATACTAACATTATTTCTCCGACACCATTCAGCTCAAATTGAAGTGTTTACAATTTATATTTCAATATAGTTTAGATGAAAAATTATTTTTTGTACTAACCTTACAATGGGTAGCCGCGAGGTCAAACTCAATATTTACAAGACAATTCACGTATCAAACATAAGAAGTCGCAAGAGGTTACCCTAATGCTCTGGTCAGGTCATGCCCAAGATTTAGCGATCCCAGTATTGCCGGTTTTCAACAAAAAATGACGTGTACAATGTCATAACGCAGGAGTTCAGACTATTTAAACCATGACTTTTAACAAAAGTATCGACACAAAAAGTTGCACGGTACAAAATTCTCACTGTTTTTAAAAGTAAATATTTTTTCTACAAAGATCTCAATCTATCTCAAGATAGAAATGTTGTTTTGCGCTGGGTCGTGCCTAATCATACTAATGAGCGTTGTTGCCCAAATTACTGGATGGGGAGTGGTAAGAACGCTTTGAACATTTTTTTTTATTTTTACACAGTATTTGGTTTGGTATTTGGTTTGCACAGGCCGTCACGTACTTGAAATTGTACAAATTTCAATCCAATAACCTAATATTTTTTTTCAAATTAGTGGGGAAAAGCGAAGCAAAAGTTTGTTGGTTGAACTTCTCTTGTCATAAAAGACACATATTGGTCTCGGCATAACCTTTGCCTCCTGCTTTGACCCAGTTCGATTTTCGTTGAGTCTTAAAACAGTACTTAAGTGTCCCGATTTTTTTTACTTTATCTTTAAATGCTAAGTTTTGATTGTGACTTAACCAAATGTCAAATAAACGATTAATATATTAGTGTTTATTGTTTGATTTAGCGTTTAAGTCAGTTTAAAAACTAAAATTGAACTTAAATTTATAAATATATTCATACTAAGTTATAGTTTTGAAACAAATAATTTTCCAGGACTGGATCTGGGCGGAAAACGGAAAACCGGAAGACTTTGACCCAACCAGAGCAGCAGTAACTGCTGCGATTGTGTCAGGGCATGGACACTGCATACCAGTCGGCTATGGGAGGGACACATGTAACCCAATGCATTTGCTGGTTGCATATCAGATAACTGACTCTCCTGACCCAAGATAAACCGGAAAACTGTTCGTTGAAGTTTTCCAGAAGACTGAAACACCGTACTATGATCACTTTGACTTGCTAGTTGGCGACAAAAATACAAAACTCTCGAGTCAACTCTTTGTAGACGTTTCGGAAGTTGAACAGGCATTTTCAATGCTTAAACGTATTTCTGCAGAAACAGTAGCTATTCTGTTGCAAGGCAAGAAGAATATTGTGGAACACCCAAAGGCTGCATTCGGATGTTTTGCCCTTTGCCTAGCAATCACAACAAGCCTGCAACTCTGGGAGAAGACTCAATCACAAGTCTAGGTCGACTTGGTCAGTATTCTTGCTTCACCAAACCGTGCTATTTTTTGTTTACTACTTCCCTGTTCTAAGGAAAGTTTTTTTTTGTGAAATAAAACATCGTGTTTAAAGACACACTATAACGTTATTGCCTGTTTATGTGTTGCCGTTGATCGGCGATAGGGATTTTCCGAAACCCCTTTCCTTTGTGTTAAGGCCATAGGGGCCTTAAAGCTCATACTTGAGGAGTTTACCTACGTTTGTTTGTGTCTAGAGGTCAGTACCTTATTCCCACTAGGTAGGCTGACCTTGTATAATTAGTGGGGAAAAGCGAAGCAAAAGTTTGTTGGTTGAACTTCTCTTGTCATAAAAGACACATATTGGTCTCGGCATAACCTTTGCCTCCTGCTTTGACCCAGTTCGATTTTCGTTGAGT
>VYYI01001448.1:0-10262 GCA_021029175.1 Bilobella aurantiaca
GTGAAAAATTATGTCGCTTCCCAATATGAAGTAAACAGAAAGGAGGGAATGAAACTATTGGAAAATATATAATTGTACAAATAATTGTAACACGTGGTGTAAGACAAAATGAGGTTTGATTGGTTGCACTTTTCCTGAGCATAGAAAGCTTAAAATTCTTCCCGATCTTTCGAAGGAATTTTTTTTTAATAATCTTAGAATCCGAAGGTTCTATAAGACATTAGAATGAACAATTATTGTATTTTTGTTATATAAAATGACAATTACTATGTATGATAGGGTGTGAAAGCTTGACAAGCGCATTTTGAAACAGAACACTTTTCAGAAAAGAAATTTTGTTTGTAACTATCATTATTTTTTTCTTCAAATATTAACAAATTATTATAATTAATTATTATTAAAATAAAAACATAATCTAGCATATAAATAGCGGTATCACTTCGTTCGTACCCTGTGAGTTATAATGGAATACCGTAAATGTTCTAATATAAACCGAGTTCTAATATAAGCCCGGGTTCTAATATAAGCCGGGGGTCGAATTTGATTATAAGCCGGGTTTCTAATATAAGCCGGGGGTCTAATATAAGCCGTGTTTTTGTTTACATTTAAAAGTTGGAAACCAGCAATTTTAAAGTTGTTGCGAAATCTGAAGTTGAAAATCATACAGATTTGAACGAATAAGTAGAATGAAATCTCTAGGATCACGTTTTCTATTACAATATAAGCCGGGTCTCAAATATAAGCCGGGTCCCTAATATAAACCGGGGGTCGGGAACCGAAATTTGATTATGAGCCCGGGCTTATATTAGAACATTTAAGGTAATTATACTGAATTTATAAAATTTAGTGTAGTACAATTTGTGTTTGCAACAGTACTCGGATTGTTTTCGAACTTAATTAGGATATCTAGATTTTGTTTTCAATTTGTACTAAATGTTCCACAGTCATATTTTTAATAATATTACAATCTTAACAAATTATGTTACACTAGTATAGAAGTAAAATAATAAATGAAATCGCTCCTTTGAACCAGAACATCTACTTTGTCTTTATTCATTGATGCATTTTTTACGGAAAGTAATTTATCAATCGTATATTTGGGTATTGTTCTCTATAGGAAATACCGCGCTTCCCAGTAGAACCTGCACAGTCAATTAATCAACAATCTGTTTAAATTCATAACCATGTTGGGAAATTAGTAGCATTATTTTGAAACGGCTAAAATTACATTGCTTTCGCCGATTTCAGCTCATTTTTTGCATTGAATTTCCCTTCATATTTCCAACAATTTTTCGAGGTCGTTATGGGATTTTAAATTGACTGTGCAAGTTCTACTGGAACGCGCGGTATAACTAAAACATCTTGAAGCAAGAAATACCAAAAATTCTTAGGAAAGCCCTTTTGTCGCGCAATTACTTACAATAAGAGCCTTATACATTATATATTAAAGATTTTTTTCAATATGTATAAATATATAAATACCCCAATGTGGCGGGCCAGAAAATTTATTTTGTCTCGAGCAATTATTATCTTTCCGATTTTGCTTCGCCCCTTTTTTGAAAATAACTGCTGCGCTACACATTGTTGCTTAGCAATTTATTAAGCGACACTTGAAAGATTGTGGCAACCAAAATAAAAACTTTAATACGCAATTGCCATTTGGGAAAATTGCTTTTACCCGCGGGTCGCAAGTAAAAAAGGTCAATTTCTTGAGCCGATCTTGACCTTTGTAATTTGGCCAAAAACAGTTGTGCACATCATATGCAATCGGTATCGATGTAGGGCATCTTGCCAAGTTTCTAGCCCCGAAGAATGGATGAATGTGTATATCGCGACAGTTATCTTGTTACGACACGTTTTCGTTAGCAACCTTGGCGTATAATGAAAGTGATTCTAAAGTTAATCGGAAAAGTATAACAATGATAAGTTTTGATATACTGCAAAAAATGCACCATACTTTTACTTAGTTTACTCATTAATATTACATCCAGCGTACGCAGCCTGGTGTTTAGTGTACCGAAACGGGTACCCTTGTGATCCATCCAACCAAGTTAGCCTTCTGAGGAAAACTGACATGTACTGTAAAAGCATAAAATAGGCTACAAAAACATCAAGATGTGTTGCAACTGCAAGAAATTATTCAGACGTAAACAGTTTACATAAAGTTTACGCATAAAGTTAACTAACTAACCAGGAGTGGCTCTGAGGTGTTTATTTAAAAAAAAATCCAAAATCCTGGCTTTAATTTTTACAGAAGAAAGAATGATTTTTAAGAATAGTGCGCCTTCGCACTAATCTGACTTCAAAATGCTAGACTAATAAACGGATATTTAGAGAGAAATCTGATGTATTCACATTAGATTCGTCTCGTCTTTTCTTAACTTTCTCACAATTTTTTCTTCGTTCAGTTACAATTGAAAAAGAGCAAAAAAGAAGAGATGAGAGAAAACCTGAAAGTTTGAGAGCAAATCTCACAAGAATTTCACAAAGTTTTCTTTAAATTTCTCCTTAGTTATTCCAATTTTGAGTAGTGCAAAAGGAGATTTTATGTTTCAAAATCATCATTCCATATGCCTAATTTACTGTGGAGTTTCAGATTTAAAAAAATAAACTCCTTGTAAGTATCAAGCCAAACAAGCCCGTATTGGAACCTTTCAGGTTCCTGATAGGGCACCTAACATTTCAAATTTGAACGGAGTTTTTTTTTATAGAAAACCAATACAAAATACTAAAAGGATTCCCGTCCTAAGCGTGTTTGATCACAGTTTTACAATTTGAAGTAATAAATGGTACAAAATAGATTACCGAAATTCGAACCCATGCTCATGTTTATGTATGTCATTAAGGCGGAGACTACCGCCATTGGATACTGTTACTAGATTTTGAAAACAATTTCCTAAATCCGAATCCTTTATACAATTTATCTTGTGATTTTTGGGTCCCGTGTTCATTACGATCATTTGAATTTATATATTGTACCGAGTTTCTTGTATAAAAACCTTTTTCAACAAATTTTCTCAGCCCGAGTCACAACTATAAGCGTTTTATAACAGTTTTATTTTTGTTCTTTCGTTAAAGAGATTGATAACTCGTTTGATTTTTGTTCATTAACTTTTCTTTAGCAAGAGAACAATTGTAATACATTAGTTTAACAATTTTGTTTTCAATTTCAATATTGGTAAATGACCTCAAACACAAGGTGATCTTGACACTATGTCAAGGTATCCAAGTCACCATTAAAAGTCATGCTAAATGCCTAACATCTGAAGGATGTCAAAATTCCATTCAACTTCCTAAAAAAAATTAATAGTAGGGGTCCCTCTTTGAGATTAAAGTTTAAATTTTCCTGCACTTTTGTCAAGTGTCACGCATACTAAATACCATGTCAATCGGACATCGTGTAACCCGAAGTTATCTTGACACTGACAAACAGGACGTTTACATTAACCGGTGGCTCGAGCTAAAAACAGAAATAAGTTACAATCAAAAAATAACATGTAAAAAAACTATTATCTGAATAAATTTATTTTTCTAATATACACAAACAAACATTACAATAAACAATTTATTGTTTAACGGCACGATTTTCACAGTGGCTGTTTCCTTGCAGGCAAAAACGGTTAACACCGCAACATTGGCCACTGGCACAGTCGTCCATTGTCTTGCACTTCGGATCTGCTAATTGAGATATCTGCGAATAAAACGAATCGTAATAGGTGAATTTCTTCTGTGAGGTTGAGAAAATAAGATTTTGTTTAGTAAAGGTAAAGGAGCGTTATTTAACATTCTCGCAAGGGTTGACTGTAAGGAAGGGTTGACTCCCGCATAAACAACTAAAGTTGGTCGATTTGCATAGTGGTTTAGAGCTTCTGTCACAATTAGCCATCCGAATCGGGGTTTCGAACCCCCGATTCTTGTGATCAGCCACAAAAATATCCTTACCCACTCCCTTACTTGTTGACCCGCCGCTCTTCGGGAATCTCAAATAACACTCCTTGACCATTTTGTTTAGAAAAATTGAATGCAAATGAGAAACAAAACTTTCTCAAATCATCCAGGCACACATAGGGCCTGCCAAGAATACAGTTAAAATACAACTCTAGCGGATAATAAATGGAACGAGAAAAAATTATTATCTCTGATGAGAACCTTCCATTTTGACGGCTAAAGTGATACTGAATTAAAAAGCCTTTGAGAGTTGCATATGGTTCTTTCGTTGGTTCTAATTTTCCTTTCCAACGATTGTTTAAAATTATGACAAATTGTTTAAACAAATTTTTACCCCGTGCACCAAGGAACCGATTGCCAAAATCAGTAATACGATGGAAAACGCTGAAGCTGACTTCATCTTTAGTCTTCTACTGTAATATTTTAGTTTGTCGTATAAAAAAATGCAAGTTGATGTGAATTGTAGTGTTCGAACTAAACTGATGCTCTCGCTATGGGGTTTTATATGAGCATTTCGATGCAATGGGGAGAATCTCAAATATGATGTCCTATTCTCAGTTACACCAAGATTTTGAAGCTTTACATTTACGCTATATTTAACTAGCCAAACTACTCCGTTTTAAGGTAGAAAGATTTGTGTGTTAAGGTCGTTCTGTCGTAGGACGGACGGACTCCAGGGAATAAGAAAGTTTTGACTAACATATAGTTGAAATATGAAATTGTAATGTAAAACGTGAACAAAATATGAGGGATGTAACTTTGATGGCTAAAAAACTTTCAGGTTAAATCATTGAAGCCAGGGTTTTGAAAGACACGATTTAAAACTTTCAATCTTTATTACACTTGTTTGACCTTATTTCTTTAATTTCCATTTTTTTTCCCAAAAGAAGTTTCTACTTTACAATTTTGCTAGTTTTGTACGATATGCAAAAGCATTATTTTGGTTGCAATGGACAAGGTCACCCATGACACTCAATAGATTACGTATGTTTTGGATTTATTTTAGATCATAGCACAGGATTTCCAACCACATTTGGCATCAAGGATCCAAGGTTTGTTATGCAAAATCATACCGTCACGCGTCTCTGAAAAATATGGGATGTTAAGGATCGGAATTTAAAATAATTGTAAAAAAAAATTACTAAAAACACATGACACATAAGCTTACGTCTGTGCAAAACAAAAGCTACACCTGGGACTTGCTAAAATGCTACGTAAATCAATTTCTTAGACTACGTTATTTTACTTACAATAAGATTAAAGAGTTTTATTTTCAAAAAGTGACTTCAAAATTCAAACAATGTTTTTCATTTTATTTGAATTATCTATTATATCAGAAGTTGAAATTTGCAAAAAAAGACAAGCTTTAAGAACTCATTTTTGTAAGTTTTGTGTTTAAGTTTAACTTGGTTTGATACGCAAGTCGGGCTTAGGGGTCTCCTTAATTTCCTGATTAAATAAACCCCCGAAACTTGTTTCTACGGGTTGTCGTTAGTCTATTATTATCTATAATGCAACATAACCAGAATTATTTGGCTGTCGCAAGATTGATTTAAAGAGCATGATGGCGGCTCTGGTGTGATTTACTTTCTCCTTTCCATCAACGTCATAAACGATAAGTCACGTGTGCCTCAAATCGCGGCTGGAGCCACGAAACGTAACTTTTTTATTTGATGAGTCCGCGCAAAAATTCTTTCATTTTCGTGCTCAGCGTACACTAATTAGTGTAAATTTTTTTCATTTTAATCCTAAATAGTTCCTAATATTAAAATTTTACCAATTAGTTTTACATACTTCAACGCTCCCCCGTCCGGCTTGTATGGCTATTTCCCATTTTGAAAGCAATGGCACTGCAAAGAAAAGCTGCAAATCCGAAATTATCCTTTAATTTAATATACTAATGTGTCTCGGACGTTTGAGTTAGGTAAGCAATAGAAACCAGTGTGGTTATAGTTGTTCTATAATCATAAATCAATCAAGTAAGATTGATTGATAAGATCGATAAGATTGAATCATTAATCATCAGCAGGAATGACGGCGTAGACCACTTGGTTTATGGATTCAACGGTGGCGTATAGGCATTACAATTGTCAGTATTGCATAAGCAGGTCTCTCGACGCTTCAACTTGTAACACTTCGTCTCGAATCTGAAGTAATTCGAGACGCACCCTCTTGAAACTGTTACATTCTCTACAAAGTAAAATCAGATAAATCAGATTCAAGTATTTATCAATCATAAACCAATCGGTTGTTTTGCTCTACTAGTGCCATATAGCAATGCATTGAAACTAAAACAATTAATTTAAGTTATTAGATTACCTCCGGGCTTTTCGGAATACTCTACAGACGAAAGGCAGAGGTCATCTGGTGCGTCCAAGCAATATGATGAGAGTGACATGTCGCCTCTCCTACAAGTTTCTTGGTCGCCTCTCCGACACAACTTAAACAAAATATACCTGAAAATACATATTATCTGATTACGCATTGAAGCGCGTGTGTGCGATTATAGTGTGAAATGGGTTTAATTTAGAGCTTGAGCGGGCTTGTTGCGTAAAAGCCAAACAAAGGGCAGACTAATTCTAATTACAACTTCTAATCTCCTCATTATAATTTGTCTTTTTATAGCCGCACATCGGCCTATCCGCTGTGTGTGCGTAACGGTTACACAAATACCCTTCCTGAATGCCCAGTCCCAATAGATGGGCATTTACAATGCAAAAATTTACTTAAACGGATAAATAAAAGAGCAACAAGTTTCAGTCTCAGATCTCATCTTTCAAACTATAGATCACATTATTTTTCTTTTTATTCTATTTGACATTTGCTTTTGGCTTGGTCAACCTATGTTTTGTCACTCACTGCTACCAAACCACTCTTTCTTACTGTGCTGCTGCTGGGACTCGAACCCGGCTCTATCCAAATTAGGAGGGGTAACCTAACCTCCCGGTATACGAGTCGTTGACATCAAGATGTACTCAAATATAAAAATATATTTGTATATTTAATGGTTCTTTACCTTCCGCCGGATACAGATTGGTTCCCAATATCAGCAGCAGCTTCAGTCCGAGCATGGTGGCGGTGACGTGGCATATAGATGCCATTTCTTATGGTTTAGCAAAAGCAATTCAACCACTGTTAAATGATTCCATGTAAATTGGTAAATGTTAAAATTAAGGAAAACGAGTAATATGGTAGAATGTGTAAGTTGGTATATATAACAGAAGCATGCAATCAGCATTTTTAACGTTTGCCTTTTTTTAATTGGGTTAAATAAACGATTGATGTAAAATGAAACAAGAAGTTTTGGTTTTCTACCAATTTGATTACATATCGACCAAGTTGCAAACTTTCGTTCAAATAAACCCTCTCTTAATTATTTGCAGCAAATTTAAAATTCGCAATTAACAAGCAGCGAAAACTAGAAAAACTGGTGAAAACTACAGCTTTCTTGCTGGAACTTTCAAGTATGAATTTTAACATATACCTATCTACTAAGTAAAATTCTACTAATTGAATGAAGGGAAGGAATCTGTTATTAGTTATTTTGGTGATATATTTTTTCCAAATTTGCAAATTTATATGAGGAAAGCTGTGAACTTAAAATTTTACCTTTTCTTCTATTTGCTTGCACCGCAAACCGGCCTGAAATTTACTGTTTCTATTCTATTAAAGACTGCTCCTTCTTCTGAATTTGATTGAAAAAAGATATTTTCCAAACATTAAAAAATGTCCTGTATTTGGAAATTTATTGCTCTCGAATTGAGTGTTGAAAGTTGAATGATTTGTTTAATTTAATGATCTAAAACTAACAGAGTCTCTTTGTTTGAGATAAAAGTTAAAATTCCCTTTGACTTAAGAGCTAAAGTCAAGGTTATGAGAAAGTGGAGGCATTGAACTTCTCAGAGACTACAGTAAGCATTCGATAGGCTAAGCAAGCCCGTCTCACAGATACGGACATCTTCTGACAGTAAGATTTTATGGTTCGTTTTAATAGTATCTTCCAATTCCTTCATGAGTTAAATTTTCTAATAGGATTACATAATTATTTGAATTTGGAATTTACTTTTCAAACAAACCCTAAAATCTTACGGTCGGCAGAGGGCCATGTAGCAAAAATAAAATCTGCTATGCTTTTAGCGCAGAGCTGCGGCGGGCTTAGCGCACTGCTTGAAAGTAGGTACATAGCTACACAATGAATCATATAATTGTTTTTGTTTGTTTAGCGTATTAAGACAATATTTTGTTTGGGCTTGCTTGGCTAGTCTAAGCGACATTAACTTATAGATAGCAAAGTGCTGCCCTGTAGATGGCATACCTTATTTGCTCCTTTTTTTTATGGGAAAATCAAGGTTTCCTTAAATGCGATGCACATCTTTGAAGTTAGATAGAATGCAAGTTGATTTTCGTATAACCACAAAGAAGGACTTCAATGGGTAATTTGATCCTTTGTAGATTTCAATTATTACAGTTTCATTTCTTTCTACTTATTTACTTCATCGCACTCAAATGCTGATTGATTAAAGCGCATATAAAGTTTAGGAAATAAGCATGTTTTGCCTTTGACCAACATATAATTATCTAGACCAACAAGTAAATGTTAATTAGAAAGACAATTGAAGGGAATTTGATGTAATTTTAGCTAATTTTTTTTTTGAAGGTTAAAAGATTTGTGCCAGGTTTTTAAAAAAAAGCCATGATTTAAAAATTTCAATCTTCTTTGACTGGTATCTTCAATTTGTTTGTTCATTTTTTTTTGGAAAATATCTTTATTTTAAAATTTTCTAGCTTAGCATAAAACGCAAAGGTATTATGGTTGCAATGACCAAGGTTACACATGCCACTTCTCTTAATTTTGATGATGCAAAAGGCTGGATAGTTGTGGTTTTCGAGTTTTCGCCTTATTTATTGCCACAGTAAAATTGTTGTTTCCAATTCCCTAGGTGGACTCAACGAGAATTAAAAGACAACATAAGCCAACTTTTTGTACGCATTTCCGTTACTCTTCTATAAAATAAATGTCTTAGAAATTGTTCGTAATATTACAATACGCTAATTGGTGACGTACGTTTTATTTTTAGGATTGATTTTAGATTATAGTAAAAAAAATTCCAACCACATTTGGCCTCAAATTTTTTAACTTTGTTATGCAAAATCATATCGTCACAAAACTCTTAAAAATATGGGGTTTTAAGGATGGGAATTTCTAACTAAAAGTACAAGATTGCTAAAAATACCTAAAATAAGCACACGTCAATGCAAAATAGAAGTATGCGCTGCAACTGGTGCTTCTCAAAACGCAATCTTACACAATTTCTTACACTATGGTCCTTCACTAACAATAGGGTTATAGGGCCTTATAAATTCAAAGTAAAATAACTTTTTCTATTTTATTTGAATCACCAATCATAAGGTGATGATTGGTGATGGACGATGGTACAAACAGGGAAGTTGCAACTGAGACAAATCTTAAGAACTTTTATGGGTAACTTTTGGACCAACTACTAATAAGTCAAACCAGATCCTTAAAAATCACGTGACTACTCGGAGTTTATATTTGTTCTAATAAACAAAAGAATTCTTGTAATAATGTCCTACACTATGATTGACTTCTGATTGCGCACTACTCACAAAAATGCGCGAATACACAAGGAAGTTAGGCAACTCTTTAAGAGGAAAACCAATAGCAGACTTTTTTTTATGGTAGATCGGGGATTCGAATCTTCAGTTTCTCAGGCTGGATGTGTGTGTAAAGGTGTGCACGTAAACTCGTGCATTTTGTTTAAGCCGTGCATCTTGAAACTACAATAAGAAGTAAATTGGGGTACAAAATGTTTACATGTAATCGTTGTTTCAAAGAAAAAGTAAAGCATGCGTTCCATGTCAATGCAAAGAAAACCATTCTCCAAAAAACCAACACCGAAAAACCTGAACCGGAAAACCAAAACTGAGAACGACCAAAAACCGAGAAAACCTGAACTGACAAAAACGAAATTCATGAACGGCCATTGGCAAAGTATGGCTTTTCTCAATTTTGGATTTTTTCGGCTTTGATTCTCTCGGTATTCAACTTTTACACATGCGTGCATGTGGAGTGTCTAGGTTGCAATGGGAGCTTCAAACACAAGTTTAGACTTGTTAGCAAGAATTCTAAAAGTTTTTTTTTTCTTGCGCTTTGACATCCTCACATGACCTGTTCATTATTGGTGGGGAGTAGTATCGGCCTGTGAGTAGGGGTGTAGTTCTATTGATATACCTGTGCGTGTTTTTTATGCTCTTTGACATTCGCCTGGTCAATGTTTGCGTGTGCTAGTGAG
>VYYI01001449.1:0-19518 GCA_021029175.1 Bilobella aurantiaca
AAATAAATAAAATTGCCGAAACTCATAATATATTCCCTATCAATCCATAGTTGGAGGTGGGAGTGCTGGAGCTGTGGTTGCAAACAGGTTAATTATAATTAAATAATACAAAAAATTAAGTTAGGTAGATAGAGTTAAAATCATTAAGTTAAATGTTACAGGTTATCCGAGCATCACAAGGTCTTACTGATTGAAGCAGGTACTTAACAAACAATTATTGTACCTATTTGAGGCAGTATTGCAAATACTGAAAAAGTCACCTTGAACCGTAAGGAAATTTTTATTTTTGCTTAGGCGGAACACCTCATCCGTTCTTACGGATTCCCCTACTTACTTATGGTACGAAAACAAAAAGAAAAACCGCTTAAACTGCAGTGAATGTAATTTTGACCTTTGACCTTGCGCAGTTGTCCATGGTCGTGACGGAGTGGACTGGAAGTATAGGACGGTGCCTCAGAAGGCTTCGTCATTTGGAATTATCGATAATGTAAGTTAGTGCTTTTGAGGAAAATATCGTCCCTTAAGGGACGATATTCTAGAAATATCACTGTATTCTAGTATGGCTGGTTTGGGTATTTTAGAAAACATTTGCTAAATCGCTCGTTATTTGTTGTCAGTTTTTGTATTTTTTTTCTTCTAAAACTGGTTATGGAATGAGTTTTTTTTTCTTATGCAAAATGCTAATCAAATAGATCCTGTTTTTACTGAAAAAAACTTTTCCGGGTTTTATCCTAAACCCTCGATTTTTTTGCTCACGCTAAACTCGATTTTAAAGTTCTAAAAAAATACATTTTTAATCCATGACTTTTGAAACACTTGTTTTTTGCCAATATTTTTTGTTTGCTATGTTTGCTATTTTTTTTAGGTAAATCGATGGCCTGCTGGAAAGGGCCTTGGCGGCTCAAGCAACATAAACGGAATGATTTTTCTGCGTGGAAATGTCCAGGGATTTGACACATTTGCAAATATTTCTGGAAATCCAAAATGGAGGATGAAAAATATCCTAAGGTTAATTTTTAAACTAGAATAACTTTATTATTTAAAGTAATTGACAAACTCCCTCTAAAGTACACTAATATCTTTTACAAATGATTTCGTTTAGGTTTTATAGATCTCTAGAAGACTATCACGGGTTTTTCGATGACGGTAACTTGACGGAATATTGAACTGAAATTTCGAAAAAAAATTATAGGTTTTTTTTAGGTGTCACACACGGAAAAGGGGGTCGAGTTTTAATTGAAAAATCCAATTTAAGTCCGGTAACCAATCACTTTCTGCGGGCTGGAAAGGAATTGGGCTACAACGTTCGGGATCCCAATGCTTACGGCCCTGTTACAGAAGGTTTGCATTTTACTATTATTTTGATTTGCAAATTTTGAAAATGTATTTTAATAAATTTTGAAACATTGCAAAACATTTTGTTTCGATGCTTCACGTAGGATTTGCTCCAATTGACTTTTACTTGAAGGATGGCTTACGCTGGACCTCTTATAATGGATATTTACAGGGAATAATTGGCAAGCGAAAATCTCTCACTGTTCTCAAATTTGCAACTGTCACGAAGGTTTGTCACTTTTTTTAAACTGAAGTAAAATCTTTAAAATGTGAAAAAACAAGTTGAACTAGTTTTTTTTTTCAAAATTTTTCGAAATATAAAAAGAATCTTATTTCAAACCAAGATAATCAACTTTAAAATAAAACTTTACAGGTGCTGATAAAGAAGGGAAAAGCTTATGGCGTCGAGTATTGGCAATACGGAGAATTGAAAAAAATTCAGGCTCGTCGAGAGGTGATTCTCAGCGCGGGCTCAATTCAATCGGCCAAAATCCTGATGCTCTCGGGAATTGGCCCCAAGCAGCACTTGAATGACCTCGGGGTACTTTTTCAAAATTAAAAAAATGAGTTTTTTAAAAACAAAATTCAAAAGTTTGCGAATTTTTCAAAGATTGACCTTGTGGTGGACAGTCCCGTGGGAGAGATCATGCAGGACAAGTACGGAGCACTGCTTGGTCCATTCCTGACTTCGGAAGGAACCAGTTTTCTGCGTGAGCGTGACCTCAATCTAAGGTCAATTCGAGAATGGGCCATGTCAGGAACCGGTCCAGTACAATGCTCCCGGACAGAGGCAACATTCACCACGAGCAGTTCCTTGGCGTACAGGGATGGACTTCAAGGCTTTCCAGACATTCACACCTACTTCCTGGCCATGTCCATCGATGAGCGCTTCCGTCAAGAGTTCCATAATGCCTTTGGCATCAACGACGATATACTGGAAAACTATTATGCAAAGGTCAAGGGTCAGGACGCATTTCTGCAAATGGTCACGGTCAATAGGGTCATCGGGACAGGGACGCTCAAGCTCAAGAGCAAGGACCCTTTTGAAATGCCCCTTTTGGATCCAAAATATTTGCAAAATCCTAGGGATGTAGCAATTTTGATTGAAGGTAAACGGAAGATTAAAATTTTTGGAGGAATGCGCGGCCGTTGGATATTTTTCATATCAACTTCACTATTGAATTTGAAATTGTGGAAAAAATCATCTTTTGAAGTGAAGAGTTAGTTTAAAAATTGAAAAATTAATTAAAAAGTTAAAACAGTAATTGTATATTATTTAAGGAAATTCTCCTTAATTTCTTTAGAATGCAATGCATATTCAATTTTTTTTAATTCTAAAAAAACCTTAGTTTTTTTTTTAGAAAACGTGATTTTTGGTTTCAGGGATAAAATTGTCTGTGAAATTAGTCGAGGAAACAAAGGCTTTCAAGGAGATCAACGCGACGCTGATTTCAGTGCCGCTTCCAGGTTGTGAGCGATTCAAGTGGAAAAGTGACGCTTACTGGGAGTGCTACGCGAGGCACTTGACCTTGAGCGCTTACAAGTACTCGGCAACTGCCCCTATGGGGAGGGACACTTCCGACCCTGAAGCAGTAGTGGATCCAGAACTAAGGTCAGAAGGTCAAACTGGCCCTTATAGGGTTCTGAGAGGATTTTAACCTTTGCATTTAATATATGATTTTGAGGTGCTCAGATAAAATTTAAACGATTTTGACTAAATTTTTAATTTTGATCCTGAACAGAGTTTTCGGGGTCAAAGGGCTTCGGGTCGTGGACGCTTCCGTCCTTCAAATACGATATTTAAGCGTAAATCATGTCACTGTCCAGGCAGTTGCCGAACTCGCTTCTGAAATGATACTTGAGCACTGGAACAGGCCTGGAGCGCATCAGACCCAATTCAGCGAATCAAGCAGCAGTGACGAGCCAATTGTCAATAACTTTATAAGAAGCGTCGGTTAATTTTTAAGTTTAAAAAATGACGCTTCCAAGAAAGTTGATATTCTTGTAAATCAAATGTTGTTCACAAAATACGCTTTAATTTTTAATGTTACTTTAATTGTAATTAAATTAAAAACAATAATAATATTTATAAGATATATATTAATAAGTACAAATGTACCACACAAACCTCACATTATAAACATCCGAATTGAGATTTCTTGTCACAAAATATGTTTGAAATTGCTATTCTTCCAAAGCAAACTCCAAGTGCCACATTTTGTAAAAAATAATTATTTTATTTTAATTTTCATATGGCGTTTTAATTGTGACTTAGTTTTTCCGCTTGCTTGTCGCACTGGAAAGACTTGTTGCGCTGAAATTTCGGCCCAAGTTGAACTGATCGCTTCTTAAATAGAAAGATATTTAAAATTAAAGGTCAAAGGTCAAGCACTTATTGTACATTACTTATGTTTACTTGGTCTTGGACGTGCCTGGTTCAGACTTGACATTTACGTTCATTTTTGATTGGCGGTTGGAAGCCAGAAGCTCTTCCGACGAATGGAAATGTCTTCCAGCGTAATTGTACATCACTTTCTTTTTAGCAGCGATTGAGCTTCGGGGTGTATCTGGAGCAGCGATTTCTGCTGAAGCCGTACTAGAGTCATTTCGCTCGATTTTCCGCTGTAGCCAATCAGTATCAATCAGTACTAGAGACCTTCAGAGAGGCAATATTCAAAAGTACTTGAAATTGTTTTTTAGAATAGAAAACTCTAGAAAAAAAAGTTAGATCTTTTTAGACCTTCCATCGCTGAATTCTCCCGCTAAGCGCCTCCCTGATTGAGTTTTACTTGACGGGTACGGCGTTGGTGGTTTGTTGAAATTTTTGGATGCGCTGATGCGCCGTGGACTGGGTATAGTAGCCTTGACCTTTGACCTCTTGCCTAGGGAGGAATAGTAGGGTGACAGGTCACCGCTTCCAGGCAAATGTTGGTTGGAAACATTTAGCCGAGTTTTGTCTTCGGAAGTATTCGGCTCAGCCGTCGGACTTTCTTTAGCTTTTCGGTCAGTTCGGCATGAATTTTGTTTTCCTTTTGCTGGAGGAGAAGGTGTCAAGAATTCTGAATTGAGGACATTTTCAGCGAAAATCAAATTGGAAAGCTCATCGCTGAAAATTTGTCGGAATACGGTTTCGGGAACTGAATTTTGCTGGACTTGATTTTTGAGCAGAGCCTGAAGTTCCGGAAGGTTGTAAAGCGATTCCAGAAACTCTGTTTTGCAGATTAATTTTATAGTTGACGAGTACTCGGCATTTGCATTTTCCGCGCTTTCAGCAAGGTCAAAGGTCAAGTTGGCAGTCTGGATTTCGCTGAAGCTTGTATTTTCAGCGCTGTCAATCTCTGAGGACGGCGGGGTTGTCGGCAGCGGCGTGATATTGGAGTCATTGCATTTTAGGACACGTTCCAGCTCACCATTGCTATCATTTACTGTTTCTTCTACAAACGCTGTTTCCAGTGTATCATTTAATTCACAGATCCAGCGAAACTCCAGAGATTGTGGGTTAGAAAAGTCAAGATGATGCTCTAGAAATTTTTAATTCTAATTCAAATTACATTAAAATGATAAAATATATGAATCGCTTGATGAAGTTATTGCTGACCGGCAAAAGCGTCTTTTCCAAATTCATTTAAGTCCACTTCATCCACGCTGATTTCGTTCCAATCCTCATCGTCTGGAAAAGGTTTAAAAACGATTTAAAAAAAAAAGTTCAAAAATGGCTTAAACTGATTTTAGTAACCTGCTGGAAGCCAGATCCGTTTGACCTTTGACACGAAGCTGACCTTGAAGGATGACCTCTTCCAAGGAGGTGTCTTAGCGTAGATTGAGTTCCATTTAGAATTGACCTGACGGAGCCACTGCTCTCTGAGCGCATGCGCAATGACATCCAATTCTGACGAAACGCTTCCAAATCCGAACGCTAGCAATTGTTCCTCTTCGTCATCATCTGAATTGGAATATTGAGAATTAGAATTAGATTAATTACTGATTTAATGACAACTAATTTTAGCTGAGGGCTACCTTCCTCAGGATCCTCAGGTATTGTTCCGTGTTCCATTTCCAACCAAGTATAATTTCAATAAAACTAATCTACGCTTCTGAAATCGCTCCTAAATTATTCTAAAACGCTGAATAAGAAAATTAGAAAAGTTGGATCGAATATTCTGAAAAACAAAGTCTTCAATCAATTTTTGAATCACTCAATCTTGTCTAAAGGGTGATTGATTTTACGTAGGTTCCCTCGAAGCAAGGTGTTGTCATAGAAACTAACGAAAAAAATTATGAAATGATAAAATTATGGTAATTTTCAAAATGTTTTTACATTGTTTCATATAGACGCCGGATAAAATTTGTGGTAACTACTCATAATCAACGCGCACCAACTTGAAGATAACTTGGTGCTTCACCAATTGTACAGGTTAGGTGCCTGAAAGGCTTTCGAAATTGAATTTTTAAAAATATTACCACTTTATTTCGAAAATATATCATTACAAAATGTTGCTTCTGTGTTTAGGTACAGTTGTTCTAACAAGGTTTTCTTTACTTAATTATTCATGGATATGGGGCGAGGTTAGAGCGGAAACAAGAAGATCCAGCAGATCTACGAAAAAGAGCAGAATTCCGTCTGGATGAGACTTGAGCCTTTGAAGGAGCTCTTCAGTGTCAAAGAGACTCTCCAGGAGCCAATCAGGGTTGAGGAAATGTACTTGACTAGAATTTCTAACGAATTTTCCATGTTGCTCAGATGCTGAGGGTTGTGTCTTGCCTTTCTTTTCTTGCTTCGCTTCTGGATTTTGTGACAAGACGAAAGCGTCTGTAATGAGGTTTATAAAGAATAGAACGTTATCGAGCGCCAGCGCTTTTCCAGTCAGCTCATCCAGAACTTCGGTGAATTTTTCATTGAGCAGTGGTCGAAGGAATTGAATCCACCCAGCAAAGACTCCTTTCCAATGACAATCCTTACGCATCAAAGAAATCACTGAAAAATAAATCAAATTTTTATTGGAAACTACTTATTAAATCAACTTTTTCAAAATCTTGTAACAAATATTGATTTTGTTTTTGTTGTATGCAAACGCTGACTGAAAAACTAAAAAAATTATCATTTTACTGTTAATTATAAACTATAAAATATAAATAATAGATAAACTTTAATACTACAGTATATTTGTAGATCATTAAAAACTATATTTTTTTACCCGTTGACGTGAGGGTGTCAAGTACATCTTTCGGCTTCTCGGAAATCACGACACGTTTGAAAGACGAAGACCTCCGTCTCGCCTTAGGCTCGGCGCCAACTCGCTGCTTCACTGGAGGTATATCGCTGATGTATTCTTTTACGTCTGGTTCATGAAGCGATGCGTAAAATCTTGCAATAAAGGGCTCCAGAGTATGTCTCCGCCGAAACAGCGATTCAGAATCCCCTGGTGGTGACACATTTGTGCTCTGCCTCTGTGCAATTGATGCTCTGATAGGTTGATTAAGCAAAGGATAAATGGCCAGTCCTTCAACAACTTTTTGGTCCCAAATCCCACCACTGGCTCCGCCGCCATAGGATGACGATCTCGTATGGTGTGACGTGGATTTTCTGCTCAAGAGATAAAATGAGAAAATAAAATCAATTTCTATCTTGTGCTAAATGTCCAAATCCACTGTTTGTCATAACCCGCTTATGAGCGTTTTCTTTTTCACTAAACTGTTTAGCTAAAATTTTGTTTAACGTTTTGGCTTACGTGTTGGTGCTCAGATGTAAATCTGGATCCACTTCAAATGCAGGCTCGACTCGGCTAAATCCCAAATTTTCGAGAAAGACCCTCGACCTTGCGAAATGGTTCAAATGTTGAATTTCAATTACTTTTCGCGGAAAGGAACTGAGCTGAGCATTTATAGGTTCTTGGTCTAAAACGGCCTGGAGCCAGTCCAAGGCCCCTTCACCCTTAAGGAACTGAATTAAACAGTAGAGGAGGTCACTTTCCTTGAGAACATAGTTCAGAGTGGGACGATATCTAGAAAAAATTGCTGAAGGCTGTTCTACATCCTTAGCAGGGTCCAAAAAGCTGTCCAACAGCAAGGACACCAGTTCTTCTTCCTTTGGTGTCAATTTCACTGGTTCTTGACATGGAGTGATCGCTGATGAAGTCTCAATTCGTATGCTCTGCTTTCGCTGTTCTATGAGCTCGGCCACTAGATCTGGAATTTCTGTCCTTCCAATCAGAATCAAATTCCAGAAAACACCGCTCCCAAGTACGGAGAGTACGAGCTCTGTCCAGAGCTTACATTTAGCATCCTCTGGATTCAGAAACCTTTTCAGTAGAATTCTTGTTAGAGCCAATACTTTTTGGTAAGCTTCAGCCTCTTGTTCTGGACTAATATGAACTCCATCTTTAATTGAATTGACATGGAACAGCAGTAGGGGTAACACTTTCCGACGAATGAAAACCTTCGAGTCTTGCTCATTTGCGAAGAAAGTGTCCTGCACCCCTTGTCCAAAGGTCAGTAGTGTCTTGACCAGAATTCGCTTCAGTTCCAGTCTGCTTTCGTAAGGTGCCCAGTCCGGGCTCACGTACACTTCGAACACGGCTTTAAAGAATCGAGCAATTGCTGCATCGAGCCTCGGGTTAATTCGTAGATCTTGACTCAGCCCGGACCCTGAGTCGGACGAAGACGATTTAAGAGTAGGTCGACGTTGGTGTGAGTCTCGGGAGCAGTTGTCCGCGTTACAGATCATACACGGCATTGACCCGGCTACTCCATCAGCGTCATCTGGGTGTAGCAAAGGGTCATAGTTCCTCTCTTCCGATATCTTTCGCTTGAGTTGACCAATGATTAAGGGCCTGATGTGTTGATTAACGAGTTCCAAAGAGCAAAAGCCAAGAATGAAGCCCAAGAGACTCAGGAAGAAGAGCCAAGGGGCTAATAACAGGATGGAAAGGGTCCCCAGTCCGATCCAGAGAAATCGACCGTCTAGCTCTCCAGCAGGCTTCTTGTTGTCAGCACCGCTGGTCTGGAGAACAGTCGGAATGTCCACGGTGTCCATCGTTTCATCCACTGAACAAAGATAATGAGTAATTGGTTAATATTTAATTGATTACAAAAGTCAATTAATGACCATAGTACATTTGACCAACTCACCGGATTCCTTGTCATCAATGTTGCCAGTACTGGCGACTGGCCGATTGTCAAGGGTATCCATTGCTATTTTTTAGCAATAAAAATATAATTACATCGGTAATTAATTAAAAATTGAAGTTAATTAAGGAACATTCAATTACACCAACCCTTGCACGAATGACATTTGAGAATGAATGAATAGCAAAATCAAAACAAGTTTGAAATGCGGGAGTGAAAAAATTTCGCCCCTTTTTCAATCAAGCTTGGAATTTTAAAACAGTAGTTTAAACAAACTTAAGGATTTAAAAACAATTATTGTTTTAAATTTTAATACAGAAATAAGCATAATCACCTCAATCGAATTATGATGATGATTTACTTAATGGATTGGATCAATTACTTCCTGACAAGTTAACGTTAGAAAAAATTAATAACTTTCGATGTTGTAAGTTGTAAGTGTTCTCTGGTGGCTTTTAGTTTTAGAAAGCTAACTACAACTACGATAGCACTAATATAGTTAATTAATTTACAATTAATCAATATTTACTCATTTTCTCAACGAATAATTAAATTGACTTCGATTAAGTGACATGTCCGAAGGATTCTAGGAAGGCCAAAGTATCCATGACTCACGTTTTCACAACATAACTTTCACCACTTTCCCCAAAGTAGATGAATTCGTTCGATCGTTCTGCTAACTGCTCTTTTACTTTGTGCTTCAAACATGTTTTTAGAAAAGTGATTTAGAAAATTTGTGCAGAAAATTTCAAAACAACAAATGAATGCCGATCTTAAATGGGTAACGTAATTCGACTTGGAATAGCCCGAGTGGGCTTAGCAATTCATTCCCTCTGGTCAACCACTTCTCAAAGTAATTAACCGAAATCTCTTAGTTATACATAGTTAATCTTAATTGTAATTAATTTAGTTAATTAATTACCCATTAGAAGGAGGGCGGAAGCCACCAGTTGTGCTATTAGTGCTTGGAGCTCAAGAAGTCGGGAAAAGTGTTATTGCTTCCAGAATTTCCAAAAGTGAGACCAAAATCCATTTTAAAAATTATACAAATCTAAAGCGATATTCCAAGCACCGTTTTTTCTAAATTTTCAAAAATTCAAGATGGAAAAATTGAAACGGACGACGCTTACGTCCCAACAAAAGGCTTCGCAATAGTCGAACTGAAGGACAGGGGTACGGCGGTTCGTTTATACGATTTGGGCGGAAGTGAAGCTGTTCGCGAACTCTGGCCTCACTACTACCCTGATGTAGTTTCTAATTAATTAAAAACTCATTAGCTCAACTTAAATGTAATTGCATTTAACTTAATTAACTATAATTAGGCTCATGGTATTATCTTCGTGGTTGACACAAGCGGAAGAAGCTGTAGCTTCGGGAAGCAAGCAGACATCCTAAACGACCTGCTACGCGACGAGCGTCTAAAACGGAAGCCTCTGTTAGTGTGAGTTAGCAAGAAGCGCTTATTTCATGACGAAATCGCTGTTTGAAGCAAATCGCTGATTAACACTATAATCGCTGTTTTATTACAGATTAGGAAATAAGCAAGATGTAGAAACTGTCCAGGCTGAACAATTAATAACGCAGATGGACCTTATTCAAATGGTAAATACGGCCAAGTGCCTCACGCGAGTGGATATGACGAGCAAGGAAAAAATTGAAGGTTTTGAAGACGGACTTATGGTTGGCTTCCGGTAATTAGAGCTGTTAATTGCTTAATTATTTAAATGATTTAATTACAATGGTTGTTAATTAAATTTTGCAAGGTGGATGATCACTTATGTCAAGTGGCACTGGGCCGAATTGAGTGAGAGGGTGGAGCACGACTCCATTTTAGAGCGCTCCCGTGAAAATGCCAAATTTGAAGCACTTCATCTCAAGTCAGCCACGGGGTCACCCGCAAAGGTGGAAAACGTTATAGAAAGGCGATCCGCCGTGGGGTCTCCGTCTTCACCGCGGCGGCCACCAACGGCAGTCCGTCCTGAAGAACCGTCGCTGACCGTTCAGGGCGAGGACGCCGCCGTGCTCATGGTCATTCCTCAAAAGAGACTTGACCCTGAAGGGGGCAATGACATTAAGGAATGGATTCCCGATGCCACACATCAAGTCGTCCACCAACCCGACACAGAGGATGAGGTTACACGGTTTTCGAAAATTTGGAATCATTAACCACAATTAACGAAAACTTAATTATCTAATTGACAGTTCCCGGAAGTTGTCATTGTTGAGTCGAGAGCCGAAGTTCACGTTCAACGGCCACGGTCCGAATCGGCCGTCACCCTGAAGTCTTCAATGTCAGCGGATGGCGTTTTCGGGGCGACAATAACTGTCCCACAACAGGGCGACAGTACTAAGGCAGAAAGAGAGGTCAAGGCGACCACCGCGGCGCTGGCCAACGGTGTTCAAGGTGGTCCGAAACCAAGAACGAGTCACGGACTTGCCACCTCCCGACCAAAACTTTTTAGGAACAAAACCGCGCCGGTCAGTGATCAACCTATCAGAATTCCAATTACGCCCAGTTCAGAGGAAGCTGCGAAGGATCGACGCTCGGACTCCGTTTTTCTAATTTAAAATTTTAAAACAATGATTCAGATGCTCATTTTCGTATGTATAGCTATTATTTAGAATTTTCAAATAAAACAAAGCCTTTTCAGAACACAAAACTCGAATCTATGTATACTATGAAATGCTGATCGCTGAACCGCAATAAACTTATGCGTTGGACACGATTTAGCAGTCTATGTTGCTATTTTAAAACACCATATTATGTCGACGTTCGTATTCGTATATAGCAGAAGAAAATCCAAATTTTCAGAATTTTTGAAATCCGCCATTTTTGTTTTCTTTGAATATAGCGTCTTCCCTTCCGTACAAAATGGCGCTTGAACTCATTATGGCGTCGCATGTCACGTGACTTTTTTTCAAAATTGATTGCGCAAAATGCTTTACTTCACTTTATTTGTGTTTATAAAAAATCCTAACATTTTGTGTTAGGTTCTTAATTATCTGTTTATCTTGAATTAATTTAGTTAATTAAATTAATTGATCAACTAATTGGACCCATCTCGGCTATTTGTCATCGTTCTTCTAATCATCGTTTTCAAAGTTACCATCACTCGATACGGTAAGACTTTCAATTATTTAATTTTTGGAAAACATTGATTTTTTAGATTGTTTTGATTTTGTTTTATCGAAGATGAAGATTAAGTTTTGACTTCATTTTCAGAACGGTGAAATCAACGGTTTTCTCTTTCTTCACCGTGACTCTCACCGCCGCCGCCGCGTATCGAGGTTAACTTCTCATGACTTTCCACATGTCATCATGCACGCTCTGATTGCCTGAATAATGAATCTGCTGAGTCGTCTATGACCCGATCGCCTCCTGCCTCCTCAAACACTAATCAGCAGGAAGTTGGGAATGAGTGATGATGCCTAGTGATGAGAGATGAATACTCAAATCATTTCCTACTCAAGTTTACACAAGAATTAGCATAAGCCAACGCCCCTCCTCACATCCCTCTCCAAGATTCCCTTACAGGGTAAGATAAGAACCAATCCATGAGTATGTGATTTTTTTTTTGAAAAGATGAAATACTTCACTAATGAGCAACGATCTCTGTTCAATTTGCAGATTAAAGCAAATGCAAAACTCCCTTTACGTAATACGTGAAGATACGGGCCATATAAAGCGAGTTTAGAGTTTAATACCCACTCTTCTTGGTACAATTGACTCCATATCCATACTTACGCTTCAACTTACGCTTCGATACACGTAGATTGTACTTGCGTCCTCTGATACACACCCGCCTCTTACATTCTCTCGCCTATTTTCCCAGCCTGCCTCAATACTCATTCAAAAGCCTCCTGTGATTCTCCTGCTGTGTGTAGAAAGTGAATGGACTTGGACTTTTCACAGGCCCCTCATCAAGTGTAGTTATTGAACTGGTTTGAGTCAGGGCAAGTAATTAACTGAGAGAGTATTGTTTACCTTATTCTTAATTTTTGTCTCGTATGTCACTGTCCTTGGTAAGTTGTTACTGAGTTGTAAACCACTGGTGAGGAATAAGAGGGTTATCAAACAAGGTCAGATGGATCTGTGCCGCAACCAATTAAGTGCCATATAACTCACTGCAGTTCTGTAAAAGTGGCAATTATCTCAAGGTGTGGCTTTACTGCTTTTAATTAATTTATTCGTGTGACTGTCAAATGTGCAAGGGATTGATTTTGATTGTCCGGATTGTATAGGCATAAAGTCAAGGAGCTATGCCCCTGTTACTAAGGACAGTTGACCCGGCCCATGTAGCCCGTGGAACGTTACCGCCCAGATTTCCCGTTGAGAATGACCTCGAGGCCGTGTCGAATGGAACACTGTCAAATGTCATACGACAACTGTCAGCTCTGTCACATCATGCCGAAGAACTGTTTGCCGACTTGATTGGTGTGGCCAGTGGAATCGCTCACCGTGCTGGAAACTTGCAGGCGAGGATTGATCGATTGGCGGTACGAGTAGGACAAATCGATGCAGTGCAAGAGGAATGTGAGTTGTACTTTTTGAAAATTTGGTCGAAGTAGCCGGATGATTTACAATCGATTAGTACGCAGAATATACACTTGTTTAATTGAATTCATTTTGTTTCCAGCGGCTTCGATTCACGAGAGCTTAAATACGAAGCCATTCACTTCATCTCTAGTTTTCGATCAGCAAGTTGTCTCGAGGGCAACGTTACCACCGTCAATGCTCAAAACGTTTCAGTCCTGTGACATGCCACCGCCGCTGGACAAGCTGAATAAGTACCGTGACGACGGAAGGAATGGTCTCAAGTTCTACACGGATCCGAGCTACTTCTTTGATTTATGGAGACAAGAGATGTTAAAGGATACGGAACGAATCGATAGAGGGAAGAAGGTAAGTCACGTACTTAAAACTTTGGAAGATGTAAAAGCATTTCAAAACTTTCTTTTACACTTTTCATGCTTCAGGAGTCTCAGGTTTGATTTACTTTAATTGTAGTTGTAAAGATGTAAGTAAAGTACGTACCTATTAAACTTTTCTTGTTAATTTTAGCCACATAAGCTAAAGCACGATGGACAGAATCGACATAAAAAACGCGTGCGACAGCCACATAATACAAGGGAGCGACAACGTCACCTCGCTCTCCAACAAGGAGAACACATCATGGGCTCAACGTCTCCTTCATTTCAGAATCAGGTAAGCTATCAAATTATTTCATGAGCAATAAGTTATGATTAATTGATTAATACTAATTAATAAATTGGTAATTTAGACAAACAATGTCGAATTGCACGATGGGAACAATTTGGCGTATCAATCACCGTCAGACTTGAGGGCTTCATACGTTCCGAATAGTAGAGGATCCAGCCTTGACCAAGAGGATGCAAATCAGCAACTGAATAACAGGTAAAGCTAACGCATTCAATTGATTATTTTTATTCCAACATTTAACATATTGATTCGGTATAAATTTAAGCGAAATGTTAATTTGTGTACTTGTCCGTAACTAGTATTGCAGGCTTTTATAAGTGTTTGAGCTATTTTAACGTTTTAATACAAGTACCGTATCGGCAATAATTGTGTCGCTTTAAGTTGTGTTCTCTGGCTGCGCAGGGCCGTGTCGATGTCGTCAATGCAGCAACAGCAGCTACAGCGCCAACAATATGAAGCTTACCAGCGATATTATGCTTCCCAGAACCCTAACTACGAGTCTCCCAACTATAGAAATAACAGAAATACGCCTGTTAATGGTTACAGACCCAGTCAGCCACCCCCAGCCCCACCGCCAAATTACATCATGGGGTAAGTCTTCATTTCAGAATGAATGGAAATTTCGTAAAATTAGGTTAATTTAATAATCAACTTTTGATGCTTAAAAAGTGGTTGTTTATATTTTAAAATTGTCGTCCACGATCTTGGAAATTCGAATTGACAAGACGTGTCTGAGCGAAATGGAATCTTTTATTGAATCAAATGCACCAGTTTGTTTTAGTTAAAAACTTAAAACTCTCAAGAAGTATTCTTCAAGTTGGTTTTGAAATGTATTTATGTATTTTTATTTTATTTTTAACAGAACACCAACACCACCTCAAGGAACACCATCAATGCAGACGGCTCCTAGCATGAACAATTCAAGCAGATTGTCCAACTCAAGGTCAAATCACCGTGAAACACTACCACCACCTCCACCGCCCCCAGTAGATGCCATGTTTCCACATCCTGAGGAAGACGACCTCCCTCCCCCACCACCGACTCCGCTCGAACATGGAATGCAAATGTTACGGACTCCGAACATGCCCGAGGAGCATCTTCCTCCTTCACCGCCGCCTCCGCCGTTGGATGAAACGCCAATCCATGCACCAATCCCGCCACCGCCTCCTCCGCCCCCAGGAATGCCTCAGCACAACGGAATAGACTCCGCCATTCCGCCATCACTCAACAGTGCCCCACAAAAAGCGAGGAAAACTGTGCATGTAGAACGAGATGACGGAAGAGACGAGCTTCTGAAAGCAATTCGCGACGGTTAGTTTACAACATCATAATCAAATTAAGTATTTCAAATTAACAAAACGCATGTTCGGGTTCAAAGAACAGGAATAATGTGAATTTGATGCAGCACAAATGTCGTTAACTAAACGATGTTAGTTTTAGAAAATAATATATTTGTTTTTGGACTGCTAGGAATTGCTCTGCGGAAGGTCGAAACGAACGGATTGAAAGTGGAAGAGAAACCGTCGACGTACCATGACGTAGCATCCATTCTGGCACGGCGCGTCGCCGTTGAAATGTCTGACAGTGACTCGGGGTCGAGCGAGTACGACTCCGATGGCTGGGACGAGGCAAGTGCTTGACCCCACCGTTCCCGAAAGGGTCAACTTAAGTGTCTCTTCCGCGGTCAAGCCTCAAAGGAAGAAATTGGATTTGGATCAACCAACGAACCAGATAAAACCTCTTTAATCTAATTAAGTCTAATCTAATTTTGACGACACGGTTTGCAATGATTGTAATGGACTACTACTTAAATTACTAAAAAAAATACTTCAAGATTCCCCCTAACTTAATTATCTTAACTAAATATTATTGCAATATTACCGATGACCAAGGATGCATGTAAAATAAAGTTAAGTTGCTTTGTAGGCGGAATTAATTGATGAGTCAATGAGTTTTATTGTTCCTCTAAGCGCGACAGAAACGATTTTACACGAGTATTGGCCTCATGAGTCAAATGCAGAGATGATACCTTTCTTGATTCTGAATACTTTCCGTTTAAAATCCGAAATAATCGTTTAATTTAACTGGAATCCTCACCACCGGAACTACTTCGCTCCCTTTCGCTCTTCAAAATAGTAAGGCTAGACTTATTTTTAACGTTTTTGGACAGTATGGCGACATCCTTATGCAATTGTTTGATCCGCATACTCATCTTTTCAACCTTCCCGTCATGCTCCTGTTGCATGCATTTTAATCGATTGCGACACTCAGTCTCTGTCGTATAGTTTACTGCCTTCAGTTCAGTGATCTACAATTAAAGTGATAAAAACAATCTTAATTAGTTAATTGACAATTTTACAAAATTTAAAATTTACGTTAACAAGTCGTTTAGATGAAAGATGCCAAGCAAAAATCAAGGCGGAAATATCAAAGCAACTTCATTTACCTGTCTATCCTTGGACAACAAGTCCTTGTCTTTTTGTGCCAACTGACGCTGGAGATTCCCAATGGTCTCGCGAAGTTGCGTAAGAGCTACCAAATGGTCACTTGCGTTGCTATTGGCCGTTTTTGCTTCTTCCTTCTTCGCTTCACTTCGCGAGTGTTTGGCAGGGCTTGGGCCGCCCTCACTGCCACCTAATTTCGTCACATCTTCCCTCTGGGGACGTTTATCAATAACTTTCCTAAGAATTGGAATAAATAAAGTCATGAGTCTTTGTCATGTTGTACACTTTGTTTGGTTTTAATAGCCTTTTTACTTGTGAATGTGGTGCTCCTTTGGCTTGGAGTTCGATCCCAGTTTGACATGAGAATGCCTCGTTGGATCCGTGATTCTGGTCTTGAGAAGGGCGCGTTTGCAACTAAGCGTACAGAAGAAGCAGAGCAGTTTCCCATCCACCTATAATTTAAGTTTAATTTAAATTCACCGATTCGCTCTTAAGTCTTATATATGCGACGATAACCTTCTGGTCCTCATCCTGCTTATCGAAAGCACTGCGAGATTGACACTGCTCACATTTCATGGGTGGGCCATATTTCCGTTCGTAGTTGGTGCATCGCTGACACTTGACGCCAATGAAAGCAGCCAAAATGTTGCAAAACTCACAATGGCGAGGCTTACCTGTAGAATGTGGATAGATAAATTATATGTCCTATATAAGCATGGTACAGTCCATTTGGAACAGCTCAACTCGTTTCTTACCATATTGCTTCACATTGTGCTCGCATTTCTTGCAAATCGGTGTCGTTGAACTTTTGCTAAATTGAATACAAGGAGACCTGTTTTAAGTTCTGCGACCTTCTGATTTAGAAGCCTATGAATCTAACCTTTGATGCTGAAATTCAGAACGACAGTACGTACATTTCACTAACGGATAAGCTCCCCGACATTCCTATGGTAAAAGAATCATGCTCTACATAATGTACAATTTAATGCATTTTTGGCAAGCATTATGTCGAATATGCTGATTTTGCTGTTGTCTTACCTTACAAAGCTGCTGGGTCGTAGATAGCTCTTCAAAGGGATGTCGACTGTAACATCGAGAGCAAGCAAAGAGAGCGCTTGCTGCTGCCACTCCGGCAGCCGCCATTGCTAGATGTTTACGTTTTCGGTACGAATATGCTACGACTGCTCTAGCTACTGCTCCAGCCAGCGGGTTGGTGACCCTTGACCTTGCTCTTCAACCTTGTCTCACTGAGCTTTGCCTTATCTGAAACAAGTAACATGTCAAATTACTTAGTCTTAATAGCGTTAAGAATTAATCAAACTTGATAAATTTGGATGTCAAAATAACGGTAAGATTTTGTTTATCGAACTGAGCAAAGCCAGTACCTTTACCTGTATCTGCTTACGTCAATAGAAGTCTTGTAATTAGAGTATCGGAGTTAATTAGCTGAATTGATTAATTTAATTAAATTAACTTCAATAAAAACAACAATTGTTTACGAAAGTTGACAAACACTCCAATTTCAAGAGCACACAGATAATGCGGCGCAGCCAGTCAAAAAATGACGTTCGAATTTCTGCATTAAAGCTGACTTGACTAGCAGTTCCTTAACAACCTTCCTCTAAATTTTCAGTCACCAATAACGCCTTAATGGGCATATTAAGTATTCTAACAAATAACCAATTCAATTAACTAATGGATCAGCAATTAACTTAAGGTCAACGAAGGGTCACTCTTAAAGGGTCTCTCTAATCTGAAAAGTAGCAGCGAAGGGCCCACTGGACAAATTTAAGGCTTTACTTGTAGGAAAGGGACTATTTTGAATTGAGCATTTTTGCATGGTATCCTTGCAAGAGCCCCCGCAGGGCAGGGCCCTTTGTTTGATTTAAATGTGAAAAATTCAAAATGCCTTAAATATTCGGGAAATCGGAAACTTTCGCGGGAAATTCAAAAATAGAGTAATTTGTTATGGCTACCTTTATCCTAATATTTAAACCATTTTACGTACAAAAGTACTCAAATTCTCCTTTAATTTTTAATTACATTTTATATAATTATAATATACTGATGACCTAATTACATTTTAATTAGGCTCTCACAAAGGTGCTAGGAAGTTAATTTTTGCAATTTTAAGATGCTCTTAAGCGTGAAGATCCATAAAAGAAAGTAAAAAGAAGAAGCCAAAGCGGTGATATCTCTTCCAAATCTTCTCCTTTCTGGCTCAGATGACTTCAACCTTAAAAATTTCGCTGTTCTTGCATGCGTAAAAATTGCTCAATTTCAAAATTTCCTTTAGATATAAAAGTAATAATAATCCAAGTTTCTATTTCAGTTGCACAAACTACCTGTTAACAGAATGACATCTTCCGTAAGGCATACTTTAAGACAATATACACAACTTTTGTAAGGATAGCCGCTAAAAAGCATTTGGTTTCCATTAGGTGTTCAGTATTATGGTGATGCTGGCGCTGATCGCTGGAGCCTTGACATACCCCTATCATGATGAAGTTCAGGAAGCGATTTATGATGGTGAGCCAAATTCGGGTGAATACGTTCAGCTCGTACCGCTGAGACGCGTTCCAAGAGCCGCCCATCGCCCGTTTCGGCCGGCTCCTCCCCGTGAAAAACTTATGTGTAGGTTTTCGAATTTTTTTTTCAAAATTCAAAAATTAAGATTTTTTTTATAATTCCGAATTTATGTTTCAGTGATTCCTGAAGGGATGGAAATGCGTGCTGAGCCACAGTACCAGCCACGAGCGCAGCAGCAGCGACGCAGCGATTTGGTTTCAGCGCCATCAAATAAGGAACCAATTGCCGCAGAAACAGGATACGGACATTCGTCCCATCCGGGCGATTACGTCGACTATGGCGCTTATACGGGAGGATACGGTAACAATTCAAAAAATACTTAAGTGACAAACCGTTGCTGAAAAGGTTTTTTTTTTCAATAATAGGTGCCTTTGGCTGGTACTCGGATCATCCAGTGCATACCCATGGACATGGATACCACTAACTTACTAAAAAAAAGCCTTCGCTCTCCATCCAACAAATCGTTTTAGTTAATTAAAATTAATTGATTGTTAAGTGTTAATTCTAGTCAAATTGGTATTTTTGAACTCACATTTAGATTTAATACGTTTGAACGACTATATTTTGAAGTGTTTTGAAAATTGAAAACCATTGTTTTAAAACAAGCAAAAATTGCTTTTGCCAAGCATTTCGGTCTCGGTGTTTTAAAAAAAAGAAGCATTACCTAATGCTTGGGTTTCGTTTTCAGTTGTACTACGTTTAATACTGTTGATTAATTCCGATTAATAAATAAAAGATCATGGTTAATTGAACTATTGAATTGAATTGTATTGATAATTTACGGAGGATTAATTGAACTAATTG
>VYYI01001450.1:0-19504 GCA_021029175.1 Bilobella aurantiaca
TAAGCTTCGTAAACGTCTCCATACTGGCCTCCTCCAAGTTTATGGCGCATAGTAATATCTCGTCGGCTAATTTCCCACTCGTCAGGTTCTAAACAGATTTAGATTTGTATAGTAAAAGTTTTTCGTCGTTTTTACTACCTATTTTTTTAATCCCATAAGCATCATGCAAATCGTTAAAACAAGGATACTTACCAGGTGATATTGCAAAAAGTGTTGGCTTGTGACACTTTGGTGCAGGGTAGAGTAATTGTGTGATGAGTCCGTCGGCATGCATCGAATGATGATGAACTAACTCTGCTAGACTTGTGAACCTATTGAAATGTCAGAAACGAACTCTGTGAAACAAATAATTTGCCTAATTAGTTAATGTTCTGTACAGAATGTTACCTAGACTCAGCAGTAACATATACTTTTCCTTCGGCATCTTGACTAATCCTATAGTGGTAGACTCTCCCTTCATGTCGAAGAGAAATTGATCGCTGCCCCGGACTGGACTCTGACTCTCGAACAAGAAAGGAACCGTTGATGCCGGAACTCAGTAAGTACTCCGCCGCGTTCCTAGAAATCCGACCATGGTACCAAGAGTGTTTCTCGAGGGAGTTGATGGGCGAAATATAATTGGAAGGAACCCATCCTACTCTCCCAGAAACAGATCGAGCTTCGCACCATTCTCCATTACTGTTGTAGCTAAGAACTCGGACACGTTCTCCTTTTTGAAGGGGTAACTGATTCTCTCCGGATACCTATAACCCAAAACGATCGGATTGTGGCTGATTCTTTATCTTTGTATATTTTTTATTGTACTTTCTTATTTGTACACAACAACTAACCTGGAAGTCATAGAGAGCTACAAACAAGTCATCCCCGTCGGCCAACAAATTAATCCTTTGAGGCCCAACGAGGAAATGACTCCATCCATTCTGGAGGGTCGGGAAGAGGACGTCCTGCCAACAGCGCATCTAAAATGTTCACAGAATTAGCTATGTAACGAATCCCACCGCCAGAAAATACTGCCTGTACTTGTACTTACCATGGTGTTCAGAAAATACATTGGTTCCCAAGTAATTTAGTCGTCTTTGAGATCGTGTGGAACCTCTTTCTTTGGTTTGTTGACCTCCCATCCTCAGCTTAACATGCCATTTGGAGATCTAGCTTAGCTTAAAAATGCTCGCCTTTTGGTACACTTGCATTGATAATCGTTGCTAATTTCCTCTGCTACGTCCAGGACGTTCCAAGTTGTGATTATCCTGAAAATCGAAGGCACAGCTGTTTTATGCAAATTGGTTCAGTACTTCTGTCTCTGTGTCAGTCAATCTCACAAATAATTAATCGTGATACGCGATTTATACTTACCTTGGTTAAGATCTTCCCGTGAACAGCAAGGTATCAGTCTTCTGATCAGTCAGTCAAACGATTTAATTAACGTTCGGAGATAAATAGGGAACGGGAGCCGCATTAGCCGCTGCCGTTATCCATAACTCACTCAATTACCGTTTTCCGTAAAAAATGAGTGCGTTGCTTCGAGGCTTTATTTTGTCAACTAAACTTTTCTAAAAACTAATTGATTACTAATTAATTAAGTTAAGTTCTACAACCTGCAAAAGTTGTCTAAATGATAAGAGCAGGGAACACCCATGGTAAAAACCCATTGTGAAAAAATGACACATCCTCTTTCTCGAAAAGGAGAATTCAATTCCTGCCATCTCTCATCGCCCTCGCCCCACTTCGCAGCTCAGCCAATCACGACGCTCCAAAACGCTGCAAAACCGTTTGTTTACTAACTTTTCAATTGATTGCCGATTTTTTTTGTTTTTGTTTTAGAAAGTTGCCTTTTGTTTAAAAAACATGACTGAAGGCCTCTGTACCACTTAGCGTCTTCTGCATTTATTATTGACACAGCTACAGAGCTCAAGACTTTTGAGAAAGGCAAACTTAAGAAGACAGGTTTTTTTTTGGATGATTTAACAATTCACAATGCTTTTAAGTAGGTATTTAGGAAGGACTAATCAGTCCCAAAAAGGTACGTCGTTTGACCGTGAGCATCCCTTGACTAAATATTGTGAGAAAAGAGAATTTTTTAAAATCTTAATATTGTAATAATAGGATACAAGCTTTTTTGTAAGGTAAATACAACTCTGTTTTACTAGCGTAATTTTTAGCGTGTAGTGACTATGGTTGATTGAACTCGGACTTGGCGCTGGCGCAAAGAATGATGCTACCTCTCCGGCTCCCTCACGTTATGGCGGTCCTTACAAGGTCAACTCCCCCACACAGACTATTTCAATTTGAGTAACTTAGGCCCTTGAGGCCAGAGCCTTGTCAACAGCGGCACAGGTTTGATTAAAAATGGTGTCAGTATCCGTATCGGCCGGAATTGTAGCTACCTTGGAGGCATAGTGGGCCATCACAGGTTCTGAGTGCTTGTGGAACGTGTCCAGGCGGAGCTTTATTGTTTCTTCGTTGTCATCCACTCGGCCAGAGCTGATGCCGCGTCCCAGGAGTCGCTTTGTCATAGTTTCGTCTGAGCAGTTGTAGTAGAGAATCAGTGTACAAGGTGCGATCTATGAAACAAATACATATTCCTACATTTCAAACAAACTGAAACTGCACTTAAGTAGTAGACGGTAGTGTATAAATCACAAAGAAATTAAAGTTAATATTAAATTAGTACCTTGGATTCAAAGTCCACTCCTTGTTCGACCTCACGTGGGTAACCGTCAATTAGAAAGCCTTTTGCTGAGGAGAGGTTCTTCTCTATGGCCGTTTTGATGAGGTCGAGTACTACCTCTCGAGGTACGAGGATACCCTTGGACATGATGTCGTTGAGTTCCTTGCCCTTGGCGGAGCCTGAGGCCACTTCATCACGAAGGAGATCTCCGGACGACAAATGGATGAAGCCGTACTTTTCGACTAGACGAGCACATTGTGTTCCTTTTCCTGATCCAGGTCCTCCGAGCACCCAAAAAATTGGAACTTCTTTCAATTTCTGGAAAACCGAACATATTTTATTGAATAATCAAAGAATCAAGTCAATACGTAGACTTCGAGTTTGCTAACTCACATAAGGGCTGGAAGCTCGACTTTGCTTCCTGCCTGTACCACACATGCTAAGCTCAGAAAGTAATCAAGCGCCGCCGCTGATGACAACGTTGCATAATTCAAAGCGCTTTGCGAAACCTTTGGAATTAGAAGTGAAGTCTATATTTAGGTTATTCGATTTCAAGCTATTTTCACTACTGTGACTTATTTATCAATCTCAGAAATTCTGCTATGTTATTATATCCCTATAACATCGAAATTAAGAATTGAATCGAACGAGAAAATTCGAAAATGCAAATATATGAAATACGTCATCGTCATCAAAAAATGATTTGTTTTTTAAATCTTAAAAATTGTTTATCAAATGCTAGTTTTACAAAATCATGTTACGAAACTTTATCTACATTTGAAAATTTGTTCGATTCCAGTTACTAAACGATAAAATCCGCTGCAACGCTTTTACTCCCTCCAAAAGAAGTCCAAATCCATTCTTGTAATCGCTGGAATTTTGCGGCGCTTCAAAATTTGCATAAAAAATCTCAGGTAAGAATTTGCGAATTTAAGTTATTGAAGCGTGCTATTGACGAAGTGCCTTGAACTACAGAGCAACCCTGATTTCTTGACCTTAACCACTGACCCATCCTTTACGGTTAGTGTTAGGGTTTTAGGGCACTAGAATTTAGCCTCTAAAACTTAATTAGCTTGAATAATTACATACTTAATATTAGGTTCATCAGGATAAGATTTTAAGTTTACTAAATAACTAACCTTATCACCGTCACCCATCGTTGCACGGAGCCCAACAGCTATCAAAATCAACTCAGTCACCACAATCAGCGATTAATCAGTCTAACAAGGTCCAACCCGTATCAGTGTCAACTTCCTTCTGCACCTCCTCGTCTAAAATCAAATTGAAATACTATCCGGAGTCTCCTCGAATTCGGACTTGTGGGTCGTCGTCGTCGCCGCTCTGCCGGGACTCCTTTGTCAGTCAATCCTTTGATTGGTTTGGCCAGGGGCTGAGTCTTGCCTAAGTCCCTCCCTTGTCTTGTGTCCTTGATTATGGCCCAAAAATTGTGACGAAAATAGCGATTTGAGAGAGGATAGGTTCCAGATGATCGTTCCTTTGTGTATCTCGTGGAATTCGGCGAGTTTGAGCCCGGGGAGGGTGCCAAGTGGATAAGTGGCAGAACCGGAACAGGGCCAAGGTCAGGACAAGGTCACGGGCACAAGAAGTGGCCCAGAAGGTTCCCAGTCAGAAAGACACACTCCTCCGGTTGGATGGCCACCAAGAAAAGAACAAGAACCTGCACGAGTAGAGATTTGAGTCCATTCCCACTCCCTCCTCCGGCATAGGGTTCCCTCCTCGTCACATGTCACACAGCACAGATCAATCGGCTAATGCAATGTGAATGTGTCGAAATGGCCACAGCAACGCTTCAGCCTAGGTCACGTCAATTACGCTGCAGCACATTTCCTAATCGCTGAAAACGATTTAATGGTCAAGCTGTTTCCAACATCCGAAACATTTCCGGGCCTCATTTTGCTCTCGGAGGAGACAGACGCTCCAAAAGCCTGCTTTGGTGGACTAGAAATGAAATTACTGAAATCAGTAACTCTATCTGAAATCAAGAAACGTTGCAAATTACAAAAAAAAGAGCCCTTAAGTCCCTCCTTTCAATACTCGAGATAAATAGCATTTTGACCTTTGTACTTTTCGCATTATCATGACCTTTTGTGATAAAAGGATGTAGAGTAATGTAAAAATAGCTAACCGCCTAGACGCAATCTTTGGCTCTTGAAATGTGATCTTTATTCAGGGAAGTGGCTGGGACAGTCTGACCTTGGGAAAGTTATCTTACGCAAGCTAACGCATCAAAAAAGCAGCTTATAGCTCAATTACTTTAAAGCATGATTTCTATGCCAAGTACTTTAAGCATCATTATCTCCTTACTCAAGCACTAACTGTAAGTTGTGCTGTCGTAGAATGCTTTGTCAATTAAATCAGGAATTGTATCCAGGAAAAGCTATTGCTTTTGCACAGATCGATCCATCGATGACGGTTACAATTTTGGGGGGAAACGTGATGAATTTTCAAGAAGTCTAAATAACTAGAAATTTGTGTAGCGTAGCCTTTTTCAGTGAAAGATTCATGAAAACGGGACAACTTTACATTTTTCGGCTCTTTCTTTTTTCAACATGGAGGTTTTAGTACTTTAAATAATTAGAAAAGTTTCATTTTTTCTTAATCTAATTTAATCCCTAATTTAATTAATCATTAATTAATCCCTGAGACTAAATCATATAAAATTTATCAGAGTTATTGGAAACAATTTGTGTTGTCCAATTCTTGAAATATTTGAATTTATAACACAATTTCTTGTACTTATTTAGTTTGAAAGTATTTTATGGTATGATCTCATTTGCAATTTGCAAAATACTTAAAATTTGATTTTCTTTTGTGAAGATCAATCAGTGCAATCAATCATTTGTGCCATTACGACTATGAATGTTCAAAAAAGAAGTTTTATTTTATAAAGAGACATGACTAAAAAATAATAATTTCGTACTATAAATTAAAATTTACACTGATTTCTAGTTAAAATCAAAACTTCAAAAAGTTGGTCGTTGAGTTGAGTTTCATTTTCACTCCTTGATTTTTCTTTTATCTTAGCCACATCATCTTCAAATTTTGAAAAGAAAAGTTTTCTAAAAAAAAGAAGAAAAAGAAAAACGCGTGATAAGACGCAAAAATTCAGAAATGCGAAAAAGAAAGCTGTGATAAGAAAGTTACAAAAACGTATTCTCAAGATTTACGTTAAAAAAAAGTCCACAAGTGTGTGTGTTCTAGAATTTCGAATTACGTAACTTTGTCCCAAAATTCTAGAACAGCCGAGTCAGGTCCCTTTTGTACTTTTGTTTGCGCTTTGTTTAAATTCTAGGCCCTATTGTCACGCTTGAGCTCATTCGAAACAATGGAAATGAAGAAAATTAGTCAGCGCATCTTCGATAGCAAACCCAAATCGCTGCGCAGTATGTGTACTTCAGAGATTACAACAAGAAAGTTTGTTCCAAAAACCCCCTCTCGCAAAGCAGCAGCAGCAGCGTCCTTTTTATTCCGCCGTTCCCTTACTTTCTCCATTCAGTTCTCACTCGAACTTTCTCCAGGAAGCATCCAGCGTCCAGCTTTTCCCCTCATGCTTTACATACGCTCCAAGCACGTGCTCCTCCACCAGCGCTACGTCTAGAAGCCATTAATTAGTTTAGCTCTGTAATTAACAGTCGAGCCTTAAGAGGGGTAATTAAGACACTAATTTCCCATCAACTCCCTTCCAGCAGACTCTCACAAGAAAAACTTTCACCCCCTCACAAAGCGATAGAGTCATCTCCAGCGATGTCCCTCCATCACTTTGCCCTTCTAATTGGACTTTCTCTCTACTTTCTCCACCATTCAGGTATGACTAATTAATATGCTCGTCAACCTGAGCGTAGGATATGCTTTTGAAAAGTCTCAAGAACTTTCTCCACGATTCAGCATCCACCAGCGACAAGATGCAGCGCCAAGAGACAACTTTTAGCTAGTAGCATCCCTCGAGAGTCCAAAAAGTTCCAGGAGTGTCATCACCTTAATAATTAATTAGTGACACTTTGATTTCAGAAGCGTCCTGGGCCTCATGGCACCATCCCGAATTCCACGCTGACTTTCACAGTCGTACTGGACGCCGTCTCAAAAATCCGCGCAACGCACCCTCGGAGTACTGTCCAAGGGACGAAGTACTGGCCACGACGCAGGGACGTACTTGTCTTCGTAAATGCGTTTCCGATGAAGATTGCAAAAGCAAGCGGAAGAAATGCCTCTGCGACGGAACCTGTGGACTCAGCTGCATCAAGCCAGGTAAGATTCCCTCGAAAATTCGAGGCCGGGACGATTATACGAGGAGATTCCTGGGCCTTAATCGTCCTAAAGCGGAGACTTAAGTCGTGGATGCTGAGAACGCGTAATTTTCAAAGTTCTTGAATGCCCTTAGTAAGGGGCCCCAGTAAAGGGCCTCTTTAACGACATGGTCCATGAACATGATCTAAGGACATTAAACTTTTGTCTTATGTCTTTGACTCCGTCCGTGGTCATACATAAAATGGAGGGCTTGGGAAGACGTTTGTAGTTTGCAAAGTCCCTGCTGGGAGCCCTGCCTTTGCTTGAATACGAAGTACTCCTGCCAACGTCTAAATTATGTGACCCCTTCCCAAGTCCTTTTTTTCAATTGAAACCACATACGCTTTTAAAGTCTTTTGAGGCACAATCCAGTACAAAAGTTAACAAAAAGTCTGTGCTTTCTTTTCCAATTCATTCTCCAACGAGTTTGGCTTTCAAAGGAAGCCCAAAACTTTTGACTTTCTCTCTCCAGAGTGCAAATTCTTTGTAATTTTTTTTTCTATAAAAAAAAAGAGAAAGTGAAAGTTAAGTTTTTTTTTTTAAAAAGCCTTTGTCACATCTTCAATAAACCAAATCAGCGTACAGCGGATGTGACGTGCTTTACAAATTAATTTTTAACTTTCGTACAAACCAAACCAAGATTAACGACTTTGAACTACTTTTTTTAAACTAACTAACTATTCGAAATTAGTTTTAGTAACCTAACCATTAAGCCCATGAGACGTGTAGAACTATACTCCTCGGGATCTGTATCATGTAATTGAGAAAGCGTATTTTTTTACAAGATATAATCAATCATTTTGATTCTCTTCAGTACATAATTAGCTATTCAGTAATTGTATTTAGTATCAGTATTTGTAGTAGTTTCGCAACAAAATCGGTTAAATTTAATTAACTTTAATAGGAACTTGAACTAGACTTTTTTTTACTCCTTGCTTACATTGTCATCAAGATTTGATTTTTTTTCTGTCTTCTTCTAATTAGCACATTGTTAATTTTTTTTTAAAGAAACTCGGAATATGCTAAGGCCTAATAATAAACGGCCCATTACATTTTCTTTCCACGAATTTGAAGCAGTGGAAAAAGAAAGTTTGGAAAACTAAATCCTAAAACTTCCAAATTAAGCTTATGCTGAGTAGAGTTGTTTTCAAAAGTAACAATTCATTTTTGTTCTAAAGGTGTTATGACTCTTGATTTATGAGAGGAGGGCGCTTAATAAAAAAAAACTTCATTAATGTGACTCTCCCCTTGGCGGTTCTACTAGCCAGCATTATGTTAATATTCAAAATAATTTCGACTCCCTACAACTTTCTCCTCTTACGCTAATCTCATCAGCATTCAGAATGCGGGCATTTTCATTTGTCGAAGAGAAAGTGGTCCATTTAAGACCTCTTGTTGGAAGTTTGTATAAGGCCTCTAATGATATGGAAAATGTTAAGAATAGAACGTGTTGAAGATGCAGTTGAACGGATTAGGATCTTAAGGGAAGAAAATGGCCCATTGTCTGAACTCTCAGTACCACCCTAATGAATAAAAGCACTTGAACAAAATGAAAGGAAAAAAATGAGGCCTTTCTCCCTGGGCTTTGAAAATAAGAAACTGCTTTCTCCCTGAATATTATTACGAGAATTTGCGAAATAATTCAGAAAGGAGGACCTGATTAATAGATCCCGCCAGAGCCGCTCGCACTCCCAATTCCCAGTTGCAATGCAATTGCCAAAAAACGACGCACCAGGTGAGAGGGGTCAAAGATGAGATCTGAATACGAAATGATGCTGGGAGAGTGCTGGAAAGAGGAAATTAGTAATGCTTTCACCCTCGGAGAAAGTATCAGAATATTTCCGCCCTTCTTTTTTTCTGTAACAACGCTGGCGAGGGCAATGTAACTTCGATTTCCGTGAGAGGTGAGGAGGGGACTTGAGGAACTTGAAGTTGAAGAGCGCTGCTGCTGCTAAAATCACCGTCGCTGTTTGCTTAAGGGCTTTAAATGAGAACGTTTCTGGAGACGCTTTTTGTGACATCCTGGATTTCTAACGTAAGGAACATGTCTTGAAGGATTACCGAAAAGAAAACCCTTCGTGGGGTTCCTTATTAAATTTCAAAGCCCTCCCTCCTCCTTTGCAATTCCTGGAATGAATTTCAGATCGAAGGGATTACCGTTTCCGTCTCCAGAAAATGAGCAGCCACAAAGTACCATGTATCAAGGTAATATGGGTATCAGTATCTGAAAGGGTCACGTTACACGATTTAAAATTAATTGAGTCGGCAAGTAAGGGAATTTGATACCCTGACAAGGCAATTCGGCATCTTAAGTTAGAAGCGATTCTACTTGAGGGAAATCGAATCTTAGACATTAGGCAACGACCTGAAATCTTCTCTCTTGTATTGCATAAAGTATTACATAACTATTATTGCATGATTATGATTAATCAAAACTTTCCGGTCGGTCCTTTACGTGATAATTTCTGGTTTTTATACTTTGACAAATTAAGTAATCAAATCATAATTTACTAAATACAATGTTTAGTAAGCTAGGATAGATAAAGTGTAATGAGAGCCTCAATTATTACATTCATAATCTTGCAAATGATAGAATAGAGATTTGAAAATGGGTAAAGGGATGGATGCTTAAGTTCTGAGACGATGCTTAATTTGTTGTAATATAGTGGTAGTGACTCCTGGAAATTAGTTAAATCACTACTATTTCTTATTATTTACGCTGCCGTCGCTGCGATTTGTGTTGGACGAGGCAGGGCCGTGGGTTAAGACTTCGCAGCCTTCTTCTCCGCTTCCTTGGCCTTCATCTTGGCCCGCTGCTCCTCCTTCGCCTTGCCCCCCTTCGGCTTGTTCTTTTCCGACTTGGAACTGGGTTTAGGAACAAAGTCCTTCTTGTCTGATTTTGGTGGCATCCTTCCGCCGTAGATATACACCTGAAATCAAAAATCATCAATCAGCCAACTAGTAGCTACGATTATTTAGCCAATGGAGAGGCTAAACCTTCACTTTCAAAGCGCTAGCCCTCTAGCGCCAAAGCTCCGTCCTAATTCTTGTTTGCACCACCAGCACACGGAAATCTTAAGAATCTAATCGTAGGACATCGTCCATCTCCTTGTAGCCTCACGCTCCGTTGTCAATGGGTCACCAGGCATCTTGTCTTCAAAATGACTAACCAAGAGGGGACATGCCTTTGCCTTGGTGTTGTCCATGTTCATTGCAGCGGTCCAGCCAGGTGCCGGAAGCAGCCTCAGCATCCGCCATGTTTTCCGTGTTGGATTAAGAAACCGTAAACACGAACAGCGATCATGGAGGGGATTGGCTTAGGCTGAATTGAATCCGAGCGGCTTAGAAGGCAGCGCGGCGCCGGACAAGACAACCCAGGGTTTCGGATTCCGACCAGCGATTTCTTGAAGATATAAATGAACGTTTGACCTTTGACATGGTGTGACTTACCGAGATGAGTTGAATAGTGTTGAGCCGGTGACCTGTGACCTTGTCGTGGACTACTGTCGCTAGGTTGTTGTCTTTGTTTGGGTTGCAGTGGAAGTGAGTGCGGTAGGTTGGAGTTCTGGATGGTTCTGGACGAGCTATGCTTGGCTATACTCACTTTGAAGTTGGGAGTAGAGGAAGCAAGGCAAAGGGCACTTCCGACGCTCTCACGGACAGTCGAAGCGTCCCGAACCGTTTCAATCACAATAGTCAATAGGTCCTTCATAAGGTCCTTCCGCTGTCAATCCTTCAAAATACGTTACTAAATTATGCAAATCACTCCATGAACAACTACTACTAATTCTCAAGGTGTCGGTCTGCGTCTGCAGAAGAAGAATTCACTAAGAAACCGCTTTCTCTAAAAAAAAAAACTGGAAATTCCAGCCTTTCTTGTGGCTGTGGCTGACATTACATAGAACACAATCTTTAAAATGCTTTTCTATTTTTACTTTTCTAAAAAATTGGAAATTAAAAACAGGAAGGGATGTGGAACACTAGGAATTAGTCTACTAATTGCTTTCACCCGAGCTCTAGACGGGAACGAATATAGCTATTATAGCTATTATATAGCATTAAATCTTGACGTTTTCTGGTATTCAAGTTCGAAAATGTCTAAACGGAAAGCATTTTTCTAAAAAAAAAATCCTTCAGTTTGAACTAGTTTTTATCTAAGGTACTTGACTCAACGTGCCTCGTTTAGGTAATTTAGATTAATTTGAATAAAGTATTTGACTTGCTTTCACCAAACCGCAAACAGTGAAAGTTGATATTTGTTTATGCTCTCAGTAACGATACTGGTTAGAATAAAAGCATTTTCTAAAAAGTTTGAAAAGAGAAAGACCTAAAAGTTCTAAAAACTACCTCAAATGACAGTTATTTGTAGACTACGTACTGGGTGAGGTACTTTTCAGGTAACTTTCACCAAACCGGAAGTAAATAGCTATGAACATAAAACGTCGCATAATTTTTAGCTTTATGTTCTATACTTGTTCTAATAATTGCGTACAAATTTACAATGTGTACATGCTGCGCGTAGCTTGCAAATTTGGAGCCGTTAATTTTTCTGTTATTAAAAAAAAGTTTCCATTTCACTTGTAACTTTTCAAGGACTTTGTTTTTGAAAACAAAAAGTCTGTGTTAAAAAGTGGTAAGGCCAAAAAGTATGCATTTCGATTATAAAAAAAAATGTAATATCTAACTAATAAGCGCAAGCGGAGTAATTAGATTAGATTTAATTAAGCATTAAAACTTCGTATTTTTTTTATGTTTCTGTGATATTAAGGATCAACTCAAACATGCTGTTGTGCAAGCGCGTTTAAGCAACTTTTGAGTAGCTCTATATCCAGCAGCAGTTCTAAGGTTCTTCAGCTAATAAAAACTAAAGTTTGCTTTTGATTTCTCAAGCTTTTTTTTTCTTTTAGATTTTTTAAAAAACCTGTTCAAAAAATGCTCAGAGGCCTAAAAAAGTTTCCAACTTAGAAGTATTATGAAGTGAGAGGCAAACAAAAGCGACAGAGATGAATGGAGAGAGTGAAAGTAAATTAGTTCTTTTACTCATTACAAAAGGGCACACAGAAGACTTTCTCCCGTCAAATTGATGGAATAAGCTCCCTGTCCAAAGCCCTTAAAAACGTTTTTTTTCTGCCGCTCAAGATCACATTTCCAAAATACTAGCTATGGAAACCAAATTTTTTTTCCCCAAAAGTATGACCCAGTTTCCCTGACGCGTGGATAAAGCTGGAGCTTCAACAGAGCTGGAGAAAGTCCTCTCAAATCTTGAGGAGAAGATTCCAGGTGAAAAGACACTGGAGAAGACTCCGTGCTTTCTCTTCTTCCCCCTAATTGGCCCTCCTTACCTGTATAAGAATCTTCTAAACACATTTTTACCTGGATTCTTGTTCATTTTTTTTTTTAGAAAAGGAATGCGGAGATGCTGAGCCCCCTGCCGAACTCGGGGAGGTACACGTGACAGGGAAAGTGTTTGGATCCAAAGCCCTCTACTCCTGTCCAGAAGGGTTCCGTCTCGTTGGGCTGGAAGAAAGGATTTGTCAGGCCGACGGAACCTGGTCAGCGTCACCACCCGCCTGCAAAAAGAATAGTAAGATTGGCCAGGCCACCACCGCATTGATGATTGTTTTCCTATCGATTCCTGACAGCATGTACTGCCAGTACAATCCCACTACTTTCTTCCAAAAGCTCGTTTCAATAAGATGCGACCTGGATTCAAAGTAGGGATTACCCCGTAAGACTCCCCTGTCTCATAATTTCCAAGAGTCGTGTTTCCAAATAACTCTATTCTGTTTTTTTTATCTCCTTTCGTTTTCTAAACAAGCCTTATTTCTAAAACAAGCCCTGCTTTCTCCCGGGTAGCTTTCTCCATTCATTCCTGGGAAATCTCAGAGAGACCTTCAGAAGTACGCCTGGCAGAAGAAATACGATAGCGAGCTCTTTGTTACTCTCTTCAAATGTCATAATTTCTGGCCCTATCTTGCTTTCTCTTATTCTTCCCAATTTCAGGGACGTCAAACGGTATCACGGAAAAATCTACCAATCAATTTCAAGTTTTCACTTTGATTTTTTCTTCTTTTTTCTTGAAAAACTAAAGCAAACTTTGAAGCAAACTAAATGTGTGTTGATCACCCTTTCTCTCAAGAGGAGAAAGCAATTTTGAAAAGTGGGTCAGTTTGGTTTTTTAGTGAAATTTCGAGATTTCATTTCAAGAAATCAAAATGTATTTCCGTGAAACTATTTCATTATGAAGGTTTTCGGGGCGTCAGTTTTAGAATTACGTTTCCTGCGGTAAGAGGCCCATGTAATAAATTTTAATCATCAAAGGGCACATGCATGCTGGAAAGATATGATTACCCTCAACATTCCATTTGACTTTCTCCTGGCACTCTTGGATTCTAAACAAGAAGATCAAACGGAAGGGCCCTTTGCTTTTGCTTTTAAAGCGTTGTATCTATAGTACCGTAAAACCGCGTATTGTATGGTGTAGTGGGATTAGGTTTGGGTTATAGGGGTTGGTATGTTTATCTATTTGTAACTTTACGGTATTTTGAAATATCTCATACATCAGAGACAAGAGTCCCTTCTGTTCCTTTCCTAATTTCATCATCATAATTTTCACTTCATGCCTCAGCTCAGCCCCTCTTTCACCACTTTCTTTTGTGGCCCTTATCCAAGGGCTCCTTTGTAAAGTCCCCCACTTTGGAAAGCCGAAGCTCAAACCAAAGCATAGTTTTCCACTAACTAGGCCAATATTTTGAGCACTTTCCAATTTCCTGTTCCTAGAATCAGCGAAATCCTTCATCTCTCTGTGTACCACCCCAACTCAACTTTCTATTGTCAATTGTTCAGTTGAAATTAGTTTTAGAAAGGAGACTCTGCGAGAAACACGAAACTTTACTTTCTCCGAAACCAATTGAGGATACCAGGAATAATGGTACAAAAGACGCTGAAAGTCTATCGTGAAAAAATTTTATTGACGAAAAACAGCGTTCTGCTCCTCCATGCTCTATTTTTAGATTTCAAAATGTCCGCAAAATTTTTCGCTGGGATTAAAAAAAATTTGTGTGCATTCACGATCTTTGGAGTAGTATAAGCTTTCAAATCCTCAGTTTCCAGAATTATCTTTGTACAATTTTACAATTTACAATTCTATAATTATCTTTATCGTGTACCTACCCCTCCCCTCCGGCCTAAAGTGGGACGGGGCTTTTAGTAATTGCATTTAGAATTATTTTTTTTAGAAAATTCTAAAACCGTGTTTTAGTAGCATATATCAGATCTTTTTTATCCGAGAGTCATTAAGGTAGACGCATCTGTCGAACTTTCCCCAGGGGGTTTATAGATTTATAGTTTTAGTGAACCCTAGGAGGACCATTAGGCGTCGCTGGAAAGTGGATTCCGAGCAGCGATTAGGCTTCCCAGCACTTTTTTTTCGGTCTAAAGTAATTGAAATGTCCTTGATTGGTGTTTCACTTTTTCAGTATACTGTTCCCAACCGCCCGTCATTGACCATGCGAGGCACAATGCACCGTCGGAACAAACCACCTTTCCGCAGGACACCTCCCTTCAGTACCAATGTTTCCCTGGATACGTCACCAAGGGTTTCGCCCGTACCAAATGCTTTCTCTACAACGGAACCGCCAAATGGTTTGGACCGGACATCACTTGCGAGCGTAAGCGCTTGAGAAATTTATCATTCAGCGCCTTGTCCTCCTGCCAGTATCCCAAAAGTCACGAAGTCCTTTACTTCAGCTTCCCAGATTTACCTTGGACACCAGAAAAAAAAAAGTAGGAGAATCAAAAAGTAATAAGAAACGTGGAGAAAGTTGCTGGAAAAGTGAAAGTCCCAAAAGAATTGAAATCAGAAATCTAATACGTCTCCCAAACTTCTTCCTTTAGCTCCCATGTGCGCCTATAAAGTTTCACTTATTGAAAATTGGGTTGTTCATCTTCTTTTTTTTTTTTTACTTTTATGTTTTCCCTGCTGATCTGAATCAAGGATAAAAGCGGTAGTTGCTAAGCAAACTTTGCAGCTTTCTCTTTTTGTGCTTTCTTTTTGCAACTCTACAAAAGAAAGTTATTAGACTCAGGGGAGCTACCCCAGGGAAAATTAGAGTTCAGGAGTTGTCGAAAGGAGCTGAAAAACGTTATTTCGAACATGAGTGCACGTCGATTGTCAACAGAAATTTGCTAAAGCGTCCCTTCAACTTTTAGCTAGGAGCTGTGGGGAGCCCTCAGAAATTTTAAACGGTCACCGCGCCGGTGCTTGCTACCACTTTACCTGCAAGGTCAGTTACCACTGTCAGGCAGGATTTGAACTCCTTGGAAAGTCAGACTACAGTTGTTTATCAGACGGAACTTGGAGTCCTGTGGACCTACCTACTTGCGTTCGTAAGACCGCTTAATTCAAACTTTTTTTTTGGAATTCGCACCGTGACGGCGAATGACACTTTGCAGCGGTGCAATGTCCAATTCCTGAGAGTCCGCAACACGGTAAGGCCGTTTACACGTCCGTCGCCTTCAACTCCTACGTCGCCTACGACTGCAAATATGGGTACATGCTCGTGGGGGAGGCGAATCGTCGATGCGGAGCCAATAAGAAGTGGACGGAAGCTGAACCGCTTTGTAAAGGTAAGCACCGGTATATTTTGTAAAAAAGTGCCTTTTTGCTTGACCTTTATTTTTGTTTTTCGTGACCTTTTTTGTTGTCAGAGATCAACTGTGGGAGTCCCGGACTCCTTCACAATGGTTGGCTCGAAGGGACGCGCACGACGCTCCATGCCGTCGTTCTCTTCCATTGCCTTCAAGGCACCGCCTTTGAAGGGTCAGACAGATCCGTGTGTCAATCTGACGGAACTTGGTCACATCCCTTGCCAAAATGCTACGGTACATCAATTTTCAAAAAAAGAACTTTCTAAAAAAAATGAGTCAAATTGAAGAGAGAGAGGTTTTAGAAGCATGTGTCGCATTATTTGAACCTAATCTCAAATGACAAAAAGTGGGATCGAAAGGCTTCAATTCGGAAATTACTGGCCGTGAGTGCAATTGGATGGAAAAGAAAATTTCAAATTACATGGCACAGATGATTGGGATGACATTTGTCGTTGTTAGTTTTTGAATTTCTCGAATTTTAGAATTCTCGAATTCTAAATTTTTAGAACAAAAAGGCTCTCCGGGACCTCCCTCCAGTTGACTTGACTTTTATTGCCGCCGTTCTCTGTGTTCATTTCCACTTTTCCAGGTTGTCCATTTGACTCTGTCACTCCTGGACCGTAAAAATTTACAACGAAAAAACGTTTTTATAAAAATTTACAAGGAAAAAACGTTTTCCAGAAATCAACTGTGGTGATCCCGGAGTCCTTGGAAATGGTTGGGTGGAAAATGTGGAGCGGAGTTGGACAGTGGGAGCGTCCTTAATTTTCCGGTGTTTTGATGGAATGACCCTTGAGGGTCATAGCTCCTCAGTTTGTCATGTCGACGGAAGTTGGAGGTATCCATTGCCACAGTGTCTCGGTCAGTAAATCCCGAATTCGTGTTTAGATCCCACCACTTTTGTTCAAAATGGGCCTTGTCCAGGACTTTCACTCGTTTGGGAGAAAATGGAAAGGCATCATTAAACTTTCTCTTCACCTCCCTTGAGTATCTCCTTCAATTGACTAATGGCCCAATTCATTTACACTTATTTTTACCTTTCCGTACTTCAGCCCCTTGCACGATTCCACCCGTCGCTTACGGAAACGTGACCTCTCGACCCGACGTTCATGGAGCCACCAACGAAACTGCGAATACGATTCCCGTCATTTTACGACCCGGAACTATTGTTCCGCACGGGAAGGTCATTGGCGTTCAATGCGAGAAAAAGTATGAGCCGAGCTATAACATAACGCCGTCGAGTTGCTTCAACGGTTCCTGGACGCATGCGCCCAAGTGTCAACCAGGTAGATTTTGAATGAGAACGCATTAAAATCGCTTTCAAAACTTTCACGTTGAAGTTGAATTTTAAGATTTTGAATAAAACTCATGAAATCGCTTCAAAGCTTTCAACTTGTTGAGATTGAATCTTGAGATTTTAAAATTAAAATTTTAAAATCCCAAGGTTCTCAATTTTTCTTTTTTTTTAAAAAAAAAAAGCTCGCTGTAAACACTTGCCCAAAGCACCGCGAAATGGAATGGTAATTGCTCCCAAGACGGAGCACGGAATGAAGGCTCGGTTTCGCTGTCGCGATGGATTTAATTTGATTGGCCAAAATGTCACTGATTGCCAATATGGAGATTGGATTGGAGAACCGCCCATTTGTAATCAGAGTAAGTGGAGGGAGGGGTAATTAGAATTAAATTGCAATTAATTTTAATTGGGCTCATTTTGGCGTATCAAGCCTACTGCAAGTATCCTGGAAGCATTGAATTCGGGAAGGTTCTCTTGGTGGGGAACATGGGATTGTACGACTACAGGAGCTATGTCACGAAGGTTGCCAACAACCGCCAAATTACCTTCGACTGTGACAAGGGCTATGTCCTCTCCTCTGATGGTCCCCTTGCCAAAACCTGTATCCACGGCGAGTGGTCACCGAAGGCAGAACCACCAAAGTATGTCAAATTCACGTGACGCATACTGCGAATACTTGGCAGTACCTATATTCTGTTTTGCTGCGACGGGCACGTAAGGCTAGTTTATGTTTTCAGATGCGTTCCAAGTCAACATCCCAATTTTCGATGGATTCGGCGCAAGAGACGTGCTATCAAGACAGGCGGTGGAAGTATTGTGAGAAACAAAGCCATGAGTGGGGGCGGTGCCGCTGGAACGCGGCGCGGTTCCCGGCGGCGCAAAGTTCAAGATGGAGAGGAGGACTATGATCGCTGTACGATAATTAAAAAAAAAGTTAAAAAAAATAGAACTAAATATAAAGGGCTCAATTAGCTCCCTTGGAGTGTGAGGACTTGGATGAGGATCCCTTCATCCAGTATCATGTCATTGAGCACGGTGAGGATGCGAACAGTTCGTTCTCGGCGGGGACGCTTCTCAAGGTGAGCTGCTCCCCTGGCTTTGGAGTCAACTTACCGAATGCCACGGTGCGCTGTGTCCACGGCACTTGGAAGCCAGTTCCGCCGCAGTGCGATGAACGTAAGAAATAAGTCGCTTCCCATGAAATACGACACTAAATTAATTTGTTCGCGGTTTCAGTTCCCTGTAAAACGCCGCACCTCTGGCACGGCTCCTTTTTCAATGGAAGCATCCCTTCGAAGGGTCTCTACTTTCAAGAGGTTGTGAAGCACGAGAAGCATATCGAGTTACGCTGCAGCAAAGGATATATTCTGAATGGCCCTAATCGAATGACCTGTTGGTACGGGGAATGGGAAATGGCCGAACCGCCTGAATGCGTGCCAGGTAGCATGTCAAAAATTTTTGTAAAAAATAATAATAATTTATCATTTTTTTTTCTTAATTTTATAACAATTTTTCCTAGCTACTTGCCTCCTACCGCAGTTAGAATATGGGACTTACATTGGTAGTCATCGCTCACTGAGTCAAATTCATCACAACACTGAGGTAATTTTAGTTTAAGTGAAAGTATTATTTTAAAAAGTAATTTAAACAAGCAGCATTTTTCAAAAATTAAAGTGAGAGAACAATTATTTGACATTATTATTATTATTTGACCATTGCTGGAGATCTATAATTATTTCGAGAAAAAACTGCATGATTTGAGTTCTTAACGTTCATATGCTATGTCAAATATTTCTCAATCCCGTATAAAAAATTACTCTGATTCTGATTTAATCAGAAATGCTACTCCGAAGCATTTCAAAAGACAATTTTATTACTTTAATTACATTACCTAATTTTATTTTCGAATTTTGAAACAAAAATCTGCTTTCAATAAAAGCATATATCCAACATTTCTTTTTCAAGTTCTTTATTGATTGCCAAACATAACGCTAGTCAAACGGAAGTAAATTCTGCTACAGTAGCGTCAAACGCTCAGACGCTGAAAACGCTGTCATTTTCATAATTCGCTCGGAACATCATGTCCAATTTCAATTCTAGGTAGACTATGCCTGTGGTGGTGACTTCCGCAAGATCAGCCCTGGGCCGAGTCGCTGCTACTTGGGGGAATGGCGTCCCAGTAAGCCTCACTGCTTCCATTCTTCAGTCGCTTTCAACTACACAGATCTCGAGTACGAGTCGCCTGGATTCAGCGGCGACAAAAAGCGTAACCCTACTGGACGCAATTTCGTCTCCAGGGGAACTCCAGGAAGTTTGGGCAATAGCGGCCGGAAGGGATGTGCTCAGCCGCCGAAAGTGAGCGGAGCCATTGGCTACGTTGAAGGGAAGCCAGTGGACTATGAGAACGATTTCAGGTAAGGGTTCATCCGAGCATAAGGGCGCATTATGCTCTTAGAATGCAAATCAGCGTCATTTCATGTAAGATTACTGGAAGTATCCAGTGTCGTTTGGATTATTCTGAGTCCAAAACTCACCTCACAACATCATCCCTTCCAGAGACAAACAAATAATAAAAGAAATAGACTCTC
>VYYI01001451.1:0-19493 GCA_021029175.1 Bilobella aurantiaca
TGAGTTATTTCGCAATGTGGCTCAGTCTTACTGAATGCACAGAATGCGGGTATCCCACTGTTGGGATTTTTTCATTCAATGTTCGGATTCAGAAAATCTGAAACTCTGTATGAAGAGCCTTGATACATATACCAACTATTTAGTTGGTTCATTAACTTTTAAGAGTAGCCGGGAATATGTTTTCCAGATAGTCCATGCTGGATGATCTCTCTATTACGGCCATACTTCCCACCAGTACCTATCTCTTCTGGCTATCTTCCACCATTGTAACACATATTGTATGTTAATGGGAACGCATGTTTTTAATGTTCTCATCGCTGACCATCGATATGTGCTACTAAATGCTTTACACTTTTACTTGCCTTGACATAGATTTATATAAAATTTGAACTATGGTAATATGCGGTAATTCCTTAAAAAATCATTTGAAATTCCCCAATCCTAGTTGAGCAATAAAAACGTAGGCCATGTGGAGAGAGTTCTCAAACTTGTGGAACACATTGTACATTCCTGGAAAGAGAGTCCATAACTAGCCCAACTATAACCAAGCCTTCTGAGACTGAGCCATGTGTTGGAAGTCCGCTGGAGTCATTATAGAATCCTCTGTATTACCCGCCCGGCAAATCTCTCTCCGGCCCTTCATATCAACCCATCTAGAGTAATATTGGCTGGATAGAGGAGAGCCTCACTTATCAGATAGATGACTATTCTGATTTCAATCCATCCCCTCGGCCCATCCCATATAAAATTTAACAATAACTTTCTACCATCAACAGAGCGGGGCCTACAAGCAATGATGGAGGAGGGGACAGGAGATGAGGATGGCAGATGGGACATTTTATGGGCCAGAGAATTCCCTCCCTACAAATATATATATATATATATAGCGGAATAGGGGCTCCTATTTCGAGCAACCCAAAATTCCATTCACTCACAACTTTCACCAGTCATAATAACTCCACCTAGTTTATTGCTCTCCCTCATCCTGTTAGACTTTTCCACTCTGCTTCGGGATGTACAGGGGATAGCAGCGGGGTGGTGGAGAATTTTAAGGTAGATCCTGAGAAAGTCCGTTGAAACTTTTCTGGGAACACTTCTCCCTGGCTAATATCTTTTGGTGTCGGGGCGTGATGAGGAATGAGGAGGCTCCTCGTTGGAATTTTTAATGGGAAGGGAATAGAAGGGGAAGTGTGTTGGAGTCCGTCCAGAAATTGGAGGGGAGAAGAAAGCTGGTTATTCGAGGAAAGCAGGGGTAAAGGGAAAAGTATAGGTTTAATCAGACGGGCTACTTTTACGGAGGGACAGCCAATGTAGATACGGACAGAAGAGCGTAATGCGGGACTTGAATACATAGCGAGCCCTGACATGGGCGTGAGGGAAAGGAGGGAGGGGGCCGAAAGCTAGCTTTCACTTCCCATGAATTATGCTCCGCGCTGGTGTATTGCAAAAAACTTCATATATGCACCCCTTTCCCTCTTTTGTCTCGTTCCAGGAGCCGCCTACTACTTTATTATTTGTAGTCCAAACTCCCGCATCCCGAAGGCCAAGTTTCTTTACTGATATATAATCCTACGACCATGATGAGCCACGGAAGGTTGGCAAAATAATAAGAATTTGAAGGAGAGCCTTTTGCCCGCTTTTCCCTCCATAAGAAGGGCGAGAACGGCGACGTCCTTATGATAAGGTACACTTGGGTATACACTTATCATCTGTGGGTGGGGTGCATAGGGTAGTGAACCGCAGCCCCTCATAGTTTTAGCTATTATAGAAGCCAAAGATACCTCTTACAACTTCCTCCCGGATCATTCCCAGCGCTTTACACCTTTAGACGGAAACAAATTAGAATATTAGAAGTAATAAATCTACCCGCTAGACGGCAGGGATCATTGTGCTCTGAGTAAAATGTACGCCTCGAGCCCTAAAATAGTATTTTAAGTGTATTCTATTCAAAAAGACTCTATTCAAGGATGTGTTCCCCGGATCCGCGCCTTTGAACTTGCCTTTCATCAATGCAGGCAGGTGGACCTTAATGGTATAAGTAAATTGAGGTAGGGATCCGTCTTGGGGACGAACCATGACTTGGCTTTCTTGGAATTTCTCTCCATAAACCAAGTTTCGTCTTACTGCACCACCACGAATGCCTATGATCTGTTAGGGTCTAGCTGTGAGAAATGTTTGCCAAATGCAATGTTTGGATTCTAACTCCGTGGGCCTGGTTGTGCCGGTCCTGCTGTTGTAAGATTAGGGAGATTAAAGCACGGCATACTTTCAAGATCCAGTAGGATTTATTTGGAGGAGGAAGCGGTTTTAGATTTAAGCCGAAGAGTCCAATCTTTAGGGGCTTGAATTGCAAATCTTTCACAACTATGAAAGTTGGAAACTCATGCAGTTACTTTCACTTCCGATCATATTGTGTATTCACTCTCGCTGAGCCAAATGCAGGCCTCTAAGTGTGAGGACCTTGAGAAGTTAGAAAAAGTGGTGAAAGCGGCTTACTTGGATAATAACATAATGCCAGTGAAAGTCAGTGAGGTTCAGAGTTCCCTCCACTTGGACCGGGCCGCTCCCCATTTCCGCCGTGAACCGGGGCTGAGGGCAGAGAATAAAATTATCAAGTATGATTCTTAGATGATCATGATACACGTAATTACTTGTATAGAAAGATTAGTGGAGAAAGTCCCCGCAGCTGAAATTTGAGTAGTAAATCCCGTTACCTTCCCCTCTCTCAGTTCCAGAGCAAGGTAGTCTGGGCGGGAGGACATGCCTGACACGTAGAAAATGAGCCCATCCGCAGAGCCGGGTCGGATATTGAGCTTCACTGTGGTACCCTGCCTCGCAATAGCCACCCTGGAAATCACATAACTCGTTGGTCCAACGAGGCTGAAGGGGTCGGAGCTGGCGGCATCAAACTCGTCCGAACAGTTCCAGGTAATTCCATTAATCTACAAGAGAGCATATACCCACTCAGATACTTTCCCCATCACCATGGCAACCCCGTCTTGAACAATTTCCTCTTCCTACTGAAACAACAACAACGTATACTACTCCCCGCCACATTTTATTGCCTCCGTTGAAATGGCTGGAGGGAGCTCACACTTCCAATTTGGTGCGGGAACAAGCGAGGTTGGGGAATCATCCTCTTGGATGAGGGATAAGCCTCTCATAAAATTAAAAGAGTGCTGCCGTCAAAATAGTCTGTTACCTCCTTTTATGAGCGGGATAAAGTGTTTAGTTTGTTGATGAAATGACGGGTCATTCGACGCAGTTCCTCTTCCATTCGAGTGGGAAAAATTGCCTCCCTTCCTTACACACGCGCGGGGTAAAAAACTCACGTTTCAATATGTAGTGCTACCCTCACGTAGGCCCAAACACGTTGGGCATCCTCTGCACAAGCTGATCCCGGGACAAGCTGCTACAGAAGCTTTTGCATTCTTACACTGAAACTTATGGGAGGGCTATGGGAGGCTTCCTTTGGCGAACAAGGAGTCCAGCTCTCATCAACCCAAGTGCATTCCCCCCCCTTAATTTCTGGCTAAGCTAATTAACTCCACGCTTCCCCTCAACTTTACAATCCCCGAAACGGCTGTGGAGTTAACAAAGTTCCTCTGTTTTACGCCATCTTCCGCCCCTACACCACCCATCAGCCAACCGTCACCTACAGATCACACTAATAATAATTCCCGGCTCCGACTACGGTCCCCCTCTCACGGCGGCTGTTGGGTGAGACTCATTAAAAGTTTGCCTCCCCATTACTCCTGTGTCCCATTCATTTGAAAGCTTGTACATTAAATAGGGGAAAGTGACAGTTTCGCACCAGGTGACGTATGTCGGATCATGACACCATTTGCTTCCACATGACACCGGCTCATTTACAAATCTGTAGATGTTATGTCCCGTGTTGAGGCGGTATACGGTTAATTCAGGGCTTAACATGGGAGTTATATTTTGAGCTCTTTGACTTGTTGTGCGCAGTGGACCAGAATTAGAAGGGCGTTCTGGTACTATTGTTGGTAACCTAAGAGGGCACTCCAGATAGCATCATGAAACAGTTGTTTGTTTCCCAGGATGAAGTTATTGACGTATAAATCCGGAAGGATCTAGTTACGGCGATATAAGAGTTCGAGAGATAATTCAAAATAATATAGATAGCTTACTTGGCCATCCTGTGTTTTGGCACGGAGAAGGATATCCTCGTTGTTGTAGGTGATATGCGACATGCAACCGCGGAAAGACGGTAGGTTCCCCAGGAAGATCTCATTGAAGCCGGCAAGACCGCCGAGCCAAATGCCAAAATGAATGTTGAGGTCAAGGAAGCGGACCGGAAGATTGGCTCTGTGCGGGAGAAAATTCATGGTAGGAATCCAAAATACACTCCAACATCACGGATCATAAATCAAGCCCCGTTCCTTTCTCCACCCAATTTTACCCAACTTAGCAACCATTTCCACTGCCCTCTCCCCCAAACAGGGGAATGGTCGCGGAAGATGGTTTTGAAAGTCTCTTTTCCTCATCATTTCAATTACTCCCGCCTGTACGTCCCACTCCTGCTCCTAGCGGGTAATGTGGAAAACTCTTGCTTCCAGCCAGCACGAAAGATTATTAGAAACCGGAATTTTATAATTGGACTTAATGACGCGTTGCTAGAGTTGGTTGTTCCATGCAAGATGCTCCCAAGTCACTCGAAAAAAAGCTTCAGCGTTCGCTGCTACACAGTCGGACCCGGTACGCTCACCCTCTTCCTCCGTACTTTCACCCGTAAATCCTCTGAGCAATAAAATTCGAGCAAGGGTTGGTGGGAACATGGGCTTTTGTTGAGTGATAGGCCACACTGACATTGATATGGAGAAAGCAAGTTCATAAAATCAAAAGGGAAAGTTCTCCGTGATAAGTTGAATGGAACGAGTTTTTCATGAAGTCATAAACTCCGCACTGGGGGTATTAAATGGAAAGTTTCCCGTCAGTACACAAGCACTGAGAACTCCGAACAGTGGGACCGGTAGCAGTGGAGAAAGTACGAGGGAGGACCCCACGGATGGATAGCTGAAATGGGGGAAAAGTTGGAATACTTGGGATGCAAAAGAGGAGAGAAAGTGAAAAATAATAAAGTCAGGAGTGAAGAGAGAGTTTTTCCAAGGATTGGTAATGGGAATTCTCAGTCAGCTACAAGATGTACTGGAGACGAAGCGGGTACCTCCCTCCCCACGTATATCCCCCTCCCACAATTGTGTGTATTTTTCAGTAGTGTGGAATAAAACGGGAAACCCGAGAACAATGTTTTCCTTAGGGTATCTTGTATCGATATTTTTTCTCCCCTTCTCGCATCGGGGCAGAGAGGAAGCCTGGTGAAGGGGAGAATGAAAGAGTATTGGAGGAGAGGGAGGGAAAGTAGGTGAAAAGAAGCAAAGGAGAGAGAAGGTGGAGAGGGAAATATTTGGCTTTACTTGGTAAGATGACTGTCGACCTGAATGGTGAGTTGAGATCCTCGGCGTGTGAGGTTAACGGCGTGCCATTTCATGTCGTTTAGGAGGAAAGGAGCTTCCGAAGCAATTTCTGTTTCACCGGCTCCCAAATTTATGTGCACCTACAACCACACACACATAGCCACATATAAAGTCACATATACACCCACATAAATGTAAGTACATACAATTTATAATAACTTTCTCCACTCTTTATCCATACAATCTATACTTTGCTCTTCGTGGTTGTTCGTCTACCCAGAAAGCGGTTTTACACATGGGCAAATCCACCTACATGTGTCCTATTCCAATGCTCACTTTCTCTTATGCTTGGGGTCGAAACCCCGTCGGCAAAACCGTATTGGGATGCGTGCAGGTCTTTCCGACACACATATATCTATGTTTATATGGCCACCTCCGACGAGAGCATATTATCCTCCGAGAATCACGTAAGGGACCCCAGATAGGATCCGATTACCTTATAGTCACACGACTCCTGGTTCCCCTAATGCTACCAGATGTAAGAAAGAATCCCTATCTTCACGTCAGTATTTCCCGCACAAGCGAAGCCTTCGGAGACCTCATCTTCTGCTGGCCTCGCCACTTCCTCTAGATGCAGTGGGCTCATGTTTGTCGAAGCTACTTTCACTACCCCTCTAGCTTCAACTAATTAAGAACACAAAGGAAAGACGGAGGGACTGTGTGACCTTGAATTGAATGGAATTTGACTTTATTCTATATATACTGCATGTTTTCACTTCTAGGGTCCCTTGAGCCATAATTAGAGGAGAGCTTCGGAAGTGCGCCTGAGTTTGCTAAAATATTACTTCACTCAATCAACTTTCACCTTTGAAAAAGTGTCACATTAGAGGCTATATCTGAGCGGAAAGTCTGTTAAAATCCTTATTCTGCATGGAAGGACCAACTGAGACCAGAAAAAGTGACGGCAAAGCATACGGGACGATATAATGGTAAAATCTACCCCTTTTAAATGATCCCTCTCCGTTGTACAGGAGTGATCTTGAGCCCCGTCGTAAATTCCTCCCGCGTTGGATAATCTGAGAGAGTAAATGTTTTCCTTTCCACAGCAGCGAAGTGAGCAATGACTTCTCTTTGATCACACAATTTTCTCGAACCTCACAACTCCCAACCATCTGCCAAGGCTCGGTAATGGAAGATTGAACTGTTGCTCAACATTCCACCAAACCTCATTGCTTTTACCAAGTCGACTATCGAGCGGTGAGAGGACGCAAATATGCACACGCACATCCTCCAAAATCCGTTTACTACCCGTAGTAGTCACCATATATATCTTGCACAGACCCCCACTCGTACTCTCCACAACGAAGAGTTCCGTATAGAGAGCCATGGGGGCGCATGTGAGAAGGGATTAAGTCCCACATCTAATGTTTACCAGGAGAAAAGTATGCCATAAATACCTTCAATCTCCCCGCATCCAGCACCAAAAGGCAGTAATCGGTCCGGCCAGCTGCGAGAAAAAGCATAGAGTCTGCTCTGCGAGTCCGTAGCCGGAAATAAATATCACTGGAGCTCCGGGCCTCTTGTAGCTGGACGCTGACGTGACTTGAGCCGAAGAAGGAGGCTGCAAACAGAAGAAAGAGAGAGAAAGATGTAGAAAGGAATTGAATCAAGACGTTAGCTTCAATGGAATCTTCCCAGCACTCAACTTATACAGACGTAGTAGCATGGATGGGGGAAGACACGCGAGAGGGGGGAACGGATGTATTCATTCTTTATGTCAATACGCACTCGCATTGTTGCCAACTCCTCCCTTTCTACTCCAAACATAGAAAATCCTTCAAACCTATGGGAGGATATACACACTATTACGCTCGTAAAATATTCAGGGCTTTCAAATTCAAAGGCTCAAATTGACAAAGTAGGAAGAAAACCGGTAGCTTGCGCAATGAGCTCCCCGAAATCCCCATTCTTCCCATTATTGTTCGGGCTCAAAGAGGCTGTGGGAGTCGTAGGCTGATCACGTGCTACGTGACGCCGTGCAGTCATTTACATGTATTGAGGTATTGGAGCAGGAGTGATTGACATGAACATTACATCCTCCTGCCACCTCCCACCTACACGCGCCCACATTTACACGGAGGCAGACGTTCCTACAAGGTTGTTACACGCTTTGAATGACTTGCGGGCTCGGATTGCATCACTCGCACATGCCGTCGTCAGGTAGTGTACGGACAAGTTGAACAAGAGTGATAACAAGGGGGAGGGAAAGGAGCGAAAGTGGAGACGATCGGCTCGTATATATGACGTTTGGCCTCCAAATATTGAAGAAGGGATAAATGGGATCCGTGTGGAATGGGTTGGTTGGTCGGGAGGGAGCGAGCGAGTGGTAGAGGGATACGAGATCAAATGAAATGAAATGCAATAATCCCGCCGATCTCATCATCCACGCCAAAGTTGAACTCATGTCAAAATTCCCCGCACGGAAGTCACTCGCCCATACTCATCCTCCTTCGTTCCCCAAGTCTTAAAAGTTACATGCCATTCCCCTCTGAGTCAGCCGCCCCGCCTGCCAACCAGTCAGTCAGTCAGTCAGTCAACTTGCACCAAGTCCCATGCTCCCATACGGTATAGTATGATGTGCCCATGTACATGATAGCAGCATAAAACGAAACACCTCGATTTCCTTACGCACAGTCGCATATAAAAGTTAAACCCTTCCACTAGAGAGGAGTCAACTGGCAGCTTTTATTTGCTCAACGAGTTCCCTTCCACTTGTTCAACTCCATCATCAACTATTTATCTTGTTCGTGCAGTCAAAGTGGTGGCAGTCGTGGCGGTGGTGGCGGTGGCGGCAGTGGTCGCCCTTTCGTAGTAGTGCAAGTAGTACTACTAGTGACTCGAGAATAGGAAAGATGAAACTATTCCAAACTCCCGCGCACCCTCTACATTACTTCCTCCAAATACCACTTTCTCTCCTTAACCCTGGTCCTCACAAACCTCGTTTTCCCTTCATTAATTCAGACGAAACTGTGAGAGTGGTGCGAATGACTGAGTTGAGTTTGTCTCTCTCTCTCTCCCTCCCTCTCTGGAGAATTGGAGTGGGGACGCTCGAATGGTTTGTCAAAATACATCCTAACTCCCTGCCCCGTCACCACATCGCATCCCTCACTGAGCTGGAGCTGAAGGGAAGATATAGAGAGACTTTCCAACTTTCCTCCTCCTCAAACGAGGCCAAATAGTCGTTTCCATCAAAGCCGCAGTAGTTTAGACAAAGGACGAGAGAGAGACATGGGATCAAAAAGAATACGCATTCATGTGTCGGGGAATGCCCCCGGGGTGTACGGGATGATTGGGGAAAGCGGAAGGCTCTCTTGAATCTTCCCAAAGTAGTGCATGTAGTGAATCTGAGTGTTGGGAAGACAATTGAACATGTTTCCTCTCATAATCCTGTTTTTGAAATGTAAACTTGTCCCTGTCCCTGTTGTTGGGGAGATGTGTGTGTGTGTGTGTGTTTGTGTGGTGTCAAGGTGTGGGATGTGCGTGTGTGATTTAAAAAAAAGTCCCCGAAGAAAAGGTGTAAGAACGGATCAAAACTTTCTCCCGCTGATCCCTTCCTTTCTCCTTCAATACCACTTCCTTCCCTCTCCTCTCCAGACTTATTTTTTCACTTCAAAGTCTACAAAGTTCTCTGTTCTCTCTGAGCTCTTTAGACTTTGATAAGGTCTCCCCCTACCGCGGTCCATGGGGCCAAGAAACTTTCACCAACAACTTCACCCATGGAGACCTACACTGTTCCACTATAATTTGTGACGTTTTGATTCAGCTACTACCATTTATTAGCAAGTGGATTTTTTTCAGTACATATTTTAATAAAATATATACTTTCAACCCGTGGGATGGAGTGTGAGAAAGCTGCAAAGGAAAAATTTTTGGCCACGTAGGGGTTGCTCTGCTTCCAAATAAGTGAGTGAGTGAGTTTGTTGGTGCATTCGAAGAGAGTAATGAGGGTGGGGGCAAGTGTTGTCTATTCTGTCCTGTTGCAACACTCAGAGTTTTCCACACTGCGACAAGGGCGCTGGTAGCGGCTGTAACCGCCGATGTTTGTAAACTAGTGAGTAGGAAGCCGGATTATATATTACAGAGTTGTGCAGTAACACCACCACCACCGTCGTCGTGCCTTCACCCGTCCGCATCTGCTCCCACGTAATAATCGTAACATCTTTCACCACATTCAAATTCCTTCCGCTCCTTTAGCCAGCCGAGTTGGCGGCTGAAGGAGGAATCCACAGCAGCTGACTTTCATCATCATCCCTACTGCTCTTCTAGCGCGACGGCTACTTCTGCACTGGAGGCTTTCCCCTCATAACCGCTCATATAAATTTGGACGGAGGCATACACACTAGTGAAAAGCGTGCGGTTTAGGAGGCGTAAACAGTTGCTGTAGTGGCGGCATGAGAGACGTGAATGAACTGGAGCGCTGTTGGATGGAGAGGGGACGGACACCCTTGGGCCTCATCATTATCATCATCTTTGTAGCCTCTCAAGTTCAGAGCGGAGCGGGCACTGAGCCTAAGTGTTTTTAAGATTACTGGGTAAGAGTCCGCATTGCACTAATGGGTAGTGCGACGTGTGGTGGTGCTGACGGTCGCGGCGGCGAAGGAGGTGCTGGGAATACTTATAAGCATGTCCACCCGCGTTTGTCACTGGGATGATATTGAAGTAGGCGGTATATAGGCTGTTTGGAGAGACTTTTCTTCCTCTCTCCGGAGTCTCCACCGCGGCCGGATTCCCAAGTGCTACTAAGGGGTAGTTATCAAGTTAAAATGTGAATTTGTACAACAAGTTTGACTATAAGCACTGCCATAAATTTAGCCAGCTCCGGAGGACGGCCTGCTACACAGGGGATTCCCGCGGGACTTTATTTGAGATAAAGCCCTGGTTTCCCCTCCTTCTCCCCCCACAGCTCCAGTTACGTCTGGTCACGGATAGATGTATGGGATGAGGTGTGTGGGATGTGTGCGTGCATGTGTGTGTGTTTAAGTCTGTGTATGTGAAATTTCTGTGGATGTGATGAAAGTCGTGGGGGAAGGGGCCATTGAGAAAAATGATTGTTCGCCAGAGAGGGCCGTTGTTCTGCGGAGCTCAACTTTTCTAATGCCCCTTTGTTTGTATCCATTTGAGCTAACGATGATGGATGAAGTGAATGAATGGCTCCAGTCATGCTTTAATATTTAAACCGCCGTTCCAACAGCCCTCCCTGTTTTCCCCGTCGCCACCGCCATCATCATCATCGTTGTCGCCTCCCTCGCCAGCCTCTCCGATCAGTCTCCGTCAATTTTCCTCAAAGCCCCATCCGACACCACCAACATCACTGCTTGTGTTTCTCACCCTGGACTGTGGAAATAATTTGGAAAGAAATTTTAAAAATAAATTTTTCCTAGCCCCAGATAGATCTCTACTTAAAACTGAAACATTGTGCACCTTCCCCCCTGTATTACCCACAGATACGAATGGCTCATATACACCCCACGTGTAGCAACTTGTGTATCATTCTAAGATTATTTTTATTATAACAATGCCCACATTCAGTATTGGAGTGTCTTAGCTTCTTCCGCTGAAAGCGAGCAGAAATTTTACACTTTGAATGCTTCCACAGCTACACGAAAAGAATTTTAAGGGTGAAAGTAGATTTTAGATATTTCCAGAGATTTACAGCGTCCCGCATGCTAAGAAAGGAGGAGCGGGGTCAAGTTTCTCCGCTTTTGCACTCTGTCCCACCAGTCGTCGGGCTCATCACATCGTCTGTTCCATATCTCCGGTTGGCAAAAACGAAATTACGGCGGAGCGAACACCCGTAAGTGCCTCCTAGGCGGGAGTTCCCGCTCACCAGAACAAAGGGCGAGGCGGGGAGTTGAGGTGATTGTAAGCGACAAGTTACTTCTTAGAATATTACGAATGGATGCATCTGGACGGGGAGGGGAAAGTGAGGGAATTTTCATTCATATTATTACCCCCTCTTCTGTCTCTGCGGAGACAGGGACGTTGAGGGATGCAGAGCCTAAAAGCTATAGTGGATTCAAGCTTGTGTGCAGGGATTGTGTGGGGACATTTGTGACTGCACTCTGCTTTACTTTCTCTCTCTTGCCGCTCCTACTATCGTCCGTGGTTCACACGAATTTCCCCTCTGCTTTTCCATTTCCATTTTGACTTACCCAAAGGAACAATGGAATGATGCCTTTCCCATTCAAGAGCCACTGTGTGGAGGGTTACTCATATACGTTTCCTCCCTCTCTCCTCTCCACTTTTCCCCGCATCCGAATCTTATTTCAGAATCCCCATTGAAATTCACGGCAGCCCCAAGGAGCACGATAACGTACATGCATATATGCACAATACATGTGCTCTGTCCCACAGACACCCACACACAAGACATTTACAGTCCCACGTACACAATACGCTCACAAGACTTGTAAATCCCCGTATACCTAAGAATAAGCATACTCACGGTCACATTCGGACTGAGAAACGAAATAGTTTCGTCGATCTAACAACTGATCGACCACTTGAAGCGAAGTATTCTGAGGATTTGGTGACGCTGACAGCCAGCATTGAGAGTGCAAATCTACTGTGTTGAGCGCTCTCAAGCCGATGAGAGCATCGTTGGTTTTACCCCGTTGTGAGTTAATATACCGCGTAGAGGTTTAATTAACCTCACCCTTAAACAAACTGGGATTTAAATTGGACTCTCTGAAAATCAAAGAAATGACTACTTTTTCTTTATCCCAAATGCTGACTACTAAATTTAAAGGCGTCCAAAGATAAACTCAGTCAGTCTGTCAGGCTGTGGCTATAAGAATTTTATGCAGTGATGGCTTCCTGTTCCTCGGAAGATTACGGTAACTTACAGATCTCCACCCTCAAACATGCATATAGCGTGCATACAGGCCATACTTGGATGTGCCACTAATAAAGCATCTATAATGAGGTTGAACGAGGGATCATTAATTTCAGTGACGGGGTAAGAGCCGGGATCGAACAATTATTGGAAGTTTAAGGACTTCAGGAATAGCATCTTCCCTCCCGGCATCTGTATCACAATTCCAATCGAGTTCCCTCGATCTCTTATGCTGATCCGGCTCATCCTTTTTCGCAGAAACTCACTAATGGTTCATAAATACTTTGGCTTGTGCCATATGTTGCGGTGGGAGAAGATCCTTCCTGGATTACACATTTTTTGCTTTGTAACACCCCACTCACATCTGCTTTTGGTATGGCAATTTGCAGTCCGCATTTCATTCATTCCCGCCATTTATTGATTCTCCCGTAATGCTACCCTTTATCCATCTTAAAACGGGGAAATTTAGTCTGATAGTGGTAGTGTGATGTGGCTTCATAGCAATGATGTAATCCAGCCAGGCCATGTCGGGTGAGTCGTAGAAATGATGGAATTACAGTAGCAATCACAGCTTTTAGAAAATAGGGTCACTCCGTGGGGATATAATAGGATCGAGTGATCGATCCGCCATTCACTCTGTAATGATTCCCAGGATTTTAATCCCGAATCACCTAGGAAATCTACTTGGAATTTTCTGAAACTGCGTGAAAATTCGGGATTTTCAAGAGGTTCGACGCAGTGGCTAGCCCCGCTAATTCCATGCCATGGTTACGGAGCGTGAATTAATACGATTCTCGATTCCCAACATGTATTAAATAAAAGTAGAAAGCTCCCGATAGGACCTTGGCTAACGCAATAAGTCAGATTTACACGAAAGATGTCATGAAGTGGTGGATAAAATCTATACTTTTAATAACTATGCTCCGACTCGGAATAGAAAAATTCGTCCTCGCTTTTCAAATGTCAATGCTTCAGTTTGATTGCTCAATGAGTGATTTGAGGCGGACTCTTCTGAGCGATCTAGTTTTAAATCTTATTTAAATTCCGCAGGAGGGAAAATATTATTGGTCCGACTAATCACTGCTCATAACAGAAATATTGACTAACATAGTGGAGTGTTAGGCAGAATAGCTATAGTGGTGATGTGGTAAGGTTGTGGTAACTTTAACCGTTGAATCCATTAGAAAGACCCAACGGGGGCCATTAGCCTGAAGAAAAGGATTTCTCCGGCCCAATTAACTCCCCTCACTACATGAAATATCACTTTCTATACTCAAATGAAATTTTACTGGGCTCTTCGGCCCGTAGTGAATTCCCAGCCTAGAGCCACATCGTAGCTGGGAGTGAGGAGCTGAGAGAAAGTTGAGCGGGATATGGGGGCCGCGGGATGTTCCCGGGACGGATTTAACTGGAACTCATTTCCTCCACGCCGCCTCTGGATCATCTACATATAAACCCGGGTGACAATGGAAGCACCACTGAGGGAAGGATAGCAGCATTGAGTGGAGGCATTGTGGCGTGCCCACCCAATCTTCGAAGACTGGATCCTCAAGCACTGAGACAAATTTCAGTGCTACCTTCCCACAGGTCAGGGTAAGCAACCACAGTACGTACCGGGCTAAGGATCCCAGAGTTATCCTCAGGAGAGTGGGAATCCAATCAGAGCAACTCCAGAAAGGAGGACCATAGAAAGATTCACAGGGAGGTGGGAAGGAAAAGATTCCTCCTATGTGCTAACGGCTAGAGTTTTGAGATAATGCCGGAGCATCCATCTCCAGCATGCCCAAATGTAGCCAACGGGAAATGCAATATTGTAAATGTGAATCGATCTTTTCTCAAATCACTCATGTGTTCCCACCTCGTAGTTATCTCCTCCTAGCTCTCTAACCTAATTTCCTATAAGTTTCAAGGGGATGCAGAGAAATCACATACACGCATGTGCGTGTGAGAGAGCCAAAGCAAGATCGACTTGCTCAAAATGAGGTGGCAACTGCCAAATGTATCAAGAGCCCCCACTTCTCTGTCGTCTAATACAGGGAGAAGGGTGAATTTCTCTCAAGGTCAAACCATACTAAGAAGTATCGAGCAGTTCGCCAATCAGAACCTATCCTTATAATTCTTCAAAGGCAGAGGAAAACCTACGTTGCACTAATCTCATTGATCTCTATTTTTCTTCCTCGGAAAAAGGATCAAAGAATAAAGATGGTCTCCAAACCTCACAATTTCCGCCACCTCCACCTATTATCCTCCTCAAAGTACACTGATTTTACGTGTTTTTAAAATTCATTTCGATGACATAATGGGATGAGGTTGGTAGACTTACGTCAGTACATGGGTTTGAGTACTGTGCTTTATTTTTATTTACTGATTTCCAATTTTAAACAAGCCAGATTTTACAGAATCTACCTAAATAGCTGTACTTGCCATGTACTCCTTGGAGGGATTGTTGCCCAAGAATTGTCCTCCGCGTGTAGATCTTTTATACCATATTACGACACCATACCTAAGTTTTCATGTCTATCTCAAAGTTACATAAAAGGACAATCCGTAGAAAAACAACAAAACATATCCACTAACTATTGCAAAATGCCAGTTCCACATTTTCTTTACTTTGCATGTCAAAATGGTTGAGGTATTTCATATACAACCTTAAGGCAACCTTCGTTACTTTGATGCCAGGTTTTTGACTTCACTATCGCCAGTGGCTTCATTTCAGATCACCGCAAATCCTTAGTACGCACACTCGCACTCGTTACACTATATCATCATCAATCTACGTAATTTTTACTAAATACGCTATCATAATCATTCCTTGAATTATTAATTAGTTCTTCCTTATAACATTTAATTTGGCACACTTCAAATTTTACACGTAAGGGGGGAAGAAGTCTGAGCTAATTTCAGGTAGGCATTCGGCAGTCGGTGGAACAAGAACAAATGAGTTCAGCCGGATGCATTCGGGAATAAAAGTGAGAATGGTTAGAGGAGCACGGAGAGGGCGTCGTGCCAAAATCGGGAAGGCTAGTGAAATCCCTTCGCCGGTGAAAGGAGACAGCAGAGCAGTGAAGTTGAATCACAAAGGAGGAGTTGGCTCAGGATCTGCTTATTCAACTGATTTCTCCTTAACATAAAGACTCCCACAGACACACGCACACGCACCCACACACACTAATGCACACACGCAACCATACACCCATGGAAACACGCATACAGGTACATACATAAAAACACATTTAGCTGCCCAAACACGCATGCACACACATACTTTCACTTGACTCCCGCTATAGAATTTGTTTGCCAAAGCCAACATCTCCGCTTTACTGGCGGCTCACAATGCATCTCACTACTATATCAGCCACTCTCTCCTTTGTCCGAATGAGTCCTCCCTGTCTTCCAGGAATTGGCGCTGGAGGGGCGGTATATAGGGAGAGTTTGAACAGTACTATAACAACCGTGGTGCGTGGAGACAGCTCGTGCAGAAGATGCTAACTAATGCATTCTCCCTCCAACGACTCTCACTCTCGCTCCTCCGCTCAATGCTCATGAGCTGTCAGTGAAAGTGATTTGCTTTGTCTGCAAGATTATCAGAAGGCGCGCCTAATGTCTGTTGATACAAACGGGAGCGGACACGCTTTTACGGCTGTCTGTGCGGAAGACCAGGGAGGGAATGATTCCGTAAGCCGGATAGGATGGAAGCTCCCTCGTCCGTCCATCTATTATTCATCTTATACGCCGAAGTCATATGCTGATGCGTCCACGTTACGCTGTCTCAAAGGATCCACCCGCCGCGTCACTGACCCAGCTATACAAACTCAGACGTTCCTTTCGACATATGTATATACATACACATGCATATGTACGCATTACTAGCCGAACAATTCCTGTTTCTAATCCAAAAAGTATTGGTGGAGTCCAGTCGAGGTGAAAGACATTTTTATAGGAAAGTAGTTATTCGATCCCAATCCCAACGATCCTTCCATATCTTTATCCTACATATAGACACTATGCGGGCTCTCATGATGGCCCATCTCCGACTTCAAAGCAATTCCAAGGAGCAGCTAAAAATCAATTGTTCTGGTCCACTGGAACTCTCAGCCGCTTTCCTGTACCGTCGTATTTATTCCTGTAGAGAAGATTGGGCGAGAGTTGGGTGAAAACATAAGTTTCACTGGCAGATGATGGCGATGACGATGATGATGATGTGGAAGTAGCGTGGGGGAAGAGAGAAAGACATCTCCATGGTCTGGCAGCCAGGAGGTGAAACGATAGGGGGAAAGATAGTGGAATGTTGGATATGTTGACGTTGTCGGAGCAGAAAGTTCGGAGGAGATATAAGCGTCCGTCGCTTCCTTGGTCGTCCAATGTCTTTGCAGATCTGCTGAACATGATGAGATGGGATGCGATCGGGATGGTTACTACACTTTCCTCATGTCCCCCCGTCCGCCTACTTTCTCTACCTCCTTTTCGCTTCTGTTCTAAACGATCCGTGAGAGGACTTTGGGGAGGTTAACTGTGGAATGTAGCGCAGTCGACGACTGGAAGGAGTAAAAACAGGAGGTTGTACTATGCAGCCAGGGAGATGAGAAGGCAGGGGTTCAAAGGACGAAGATTCGGGAGAGAAAGTGGACGTGAATTGTGGAAAAGAGTGGGGCTGCGGTGCTTGGTGAAAGTATTAAGTTAAAAAGTGTGCGTGTGTGGGTGAGTGTATCTATGTGTATGGAACCTTTCTATGGAATTATGTATAGAATATCGGTCCTAGAAGCAGGCGACAAAAAATTGAGTAAAGGGGCATTTCCATCTTTCCGGAAATGGTCCAAGTCTTAAGATAACAGCTCAGCGGATATTCCTTCAGGAGAAGAGAAGGAGATAGAGTGGGGTAGGGAAGGAAAAACGATACATGACTATCAGAAAGAGAAGATGGTGGACGAAAAAAATTCGTTTGACTCTCCCATTCAACTTTCTCCGCACTTCCCTGGTCCTTTCTCCCTCTCTCTCCCCTCCCTTTGACTTCCATGTTGACAGCCTTTGAATTATTCCATTGGCCATTTACGGTCGCAGTGGAGCAGAGAGCCGCGCACATGTTATGATTTACGAAGCCCGCTCTCCTCCTTACTTGCTCTCCCTCCACTTTCCCCACGCTCACACTTGACTGGGCACGTCGGGTGGACTCGCTGTGGAGGTACATTTAATTTTCCTAGCCATGACGACGACAAAAAAAGAGAAAAACTGATGGGGAAAGTAATAGGATTCAGTTGGGTCAATGTACATTGTTCTCGTACGAGCTTTCACCTTTCACTTCCGACTACGAAAGAACTCGCAAAGTCCTATCCAGGATCAACTCTTCAACTTTTCACCGAGGATTTTCAAAGCCTTGCGCAAACAGTGCTGTGAAAGTCCAGGAATGTCAAGTTCAGCGATTCACGCGCTTCCCCCACCTTGACGTAAACACGAGAGTCCTAAGTATCCCCCCATCCAGCTGGCAGAGAAGAGAATTTGGATGCAGCGTCGGGGATGGACGCTAACTGTAGTCCACCTTGCAACAAAGAGGACTTGAGGACGAATTCGGTCGAATGGGAATGCCAATCGAACCCCTCTTTCCCAACCCAATGGTATTCCATAACGAAGAAAGTCGAGGGAAGTTGGTTTCTCAAATGGGAGCCTTGGAGTTGTAGAGCAAGGGGGCGTGAATATATAGCGGACCGGTTTCTAGCCCCAACTCGCCCTGCTACGAAGGAGGCAGTTGTCATAATGGAAATAAATATGCAAATTAGATTTCATTAATGCGACCATCCAGGCGCATGCATTTTCCCTCCACTTCCGTCTCCTAGAAAAATGGAGGTTTATTCTTGGGAAAACTTTGTGAATACAGCTGTTCCGCTCCACTTTCTCAAATTCTCCATTTCCCTCGACTGTATAATACTACAGTCAATTTGAACTAATTCTTCCTTCCATGATTCCCTTTCCCGATGCGTGGGATTCAGGATAGTGGGGTAGGAGGGGAGGAACTGCAAATTACACATCGTAACTACAACCCACTCTTATGGTTTCGCTTACGTTAACTCATGCGGGCCGCCTGACGGAACGAACTAGACCCTGGAGGCCTCCTCAAAGTATTCCTCCTCCTCCCGAGCCGTCCACTCAACACAGCTGGAGAAAGTACCCTACATTCTAAATAAAAACAACGGGGGAATGAGCAACAGAGGAGTAGAATATTTTTAAAGAGTCAGACCAGACAGTAATGACAGTGGAAGGGAGCTACAGGCTTGAGCCATTATTGTCTTCCGCACTCATTCAGGAGGGGTAATTGAAATAGGTTCCAGGCCAGAGAAAGTCATGATAGTTTCAATGGGGCCGTCCCTCCACCCAGCTTGACACCGGCCATTAATTCAAAAAGTTTGGTAAACTTTCAGTACTTTCCTCCAAACCAACGCTCACTGTTTTTACTCTAAATTTTTTAGCTCATTTCCTCCTCATGTGGGCGAATCAAAGGGCCGCTTAGCTCGGGACTGCTGCTCTTTGACGGCAGGAATCCTAGCGGTTGCTCTATGGATTGTCAGAAGACTTCAGCTCCTAGCTGATGATGAGATGGGAAGGTTAAGAATAACCCTAGTTTTCTCCGTCATGGATGAAACTGTTGAAGTCAGTAATGGGAGGGGAACTTTAGATCCTGTCATCGGGAGTTTGGGGGAATATGAGGACCATTATTGTTCCCTCTTCCACGTAGTCTTCTCTCTTACAACTCTTGCTAAGACTACCTTTGGCATCCACGTTGGAATCTGAATGAAGGAACCGGGTCTGTGGGTAGAGGTATGACATAAAATGGCAGGAAAGAGACTCTTCGTTAATATCAGCATGACTGGGAATCCAGAGTAATGGTGAAACTCTCCAAATTCAGGACTATGCTCTCTCAAGGGTTATTGCAGTGATGAAAGTTGGTCCACCATGAATGTGCGGGAAGGAGGATATGTAAGGGACTTCGCCTGTCAACTGCGGTAGTGCATGCATACCTCGAAGCATTCATTGGATGGTATCACTTGAGTGTCTCCGGGTCAGAGGTCAGTACTGCCACAAAAAGGCAGTGAGTTTAGAGCGTAAATGGAGCTTCAAGTTCTCAATTTCACATAAAATGACAGCGGAAATGGGGAGGCTTGACCGCT
>VYYI01001452.1:0-19485 GCA_021029175.1 Bilobella aurantiaca
ACTTGTTTCGGACTCATTTAAGCTAAGAGCCACTGCGCTTCTTACATGGCCAGCCACAGTACTTTAAATTTTAGCTTGCAGATGTGAGTGCGTAAACTTTGTTTGTTTTCAGTATTTACTAACTGTTGTCCTCATCCTTACGCTTCAACTATTGGCTGCTGTCTGCGTGTTTCTGTACCGTGAACCTATTGCTGGAGGGCTTCATGATGAACTCATGGCTGACTTGAAGAATGAACCTGAAATGATTCCAGAAAATACCGTCAAGCGCAACTGGGATGTCATGCAACACCACGTGAGTTTCTTAATAAAAATGTCTAAGGAAAAAAAATAAATCGAAGCTAAAATGTTAAATTATCAATACCCTCTATAGATCCAATGTTGTGGAGTCGACAAATATTCAGACTGGTACAATATAAAAGCATGGCCGGGCAAAAATTTCGTTCCAGATTCTTGCTGTATCGTCTCCAATCACACAACCAGCGCCGATGAAGGTATGTTGATTAATGCTACTGACATATCTTTTTAAGTGGTAGCTTATTCAACTTCTAACTTTAACCCTTCAACTTTTCTAATTTTGATGTCGATTGTTAATTAATTACTTATTAATAATCCGCTTTTCCTAAATCGGAAAGGTTGTGGCCGGAATGAAACTCCAAGCGCTTGGTATAAGCAAGGATGTCTGGAGAAAATTAAAGCAGCGATTTTAGACCAGCTTCATGTTCTGGCTAGCATTGTCATCACGTTGGTATTTTTACAAGTAAGCACTTGCTTCTTTTTGTTTTTCTCCGAAGTGATGAATAATGTATCGACTTCTGCTCATGATAACATATTCATTGAGTCTTTTTTATGTTTCTAGCTTTACGGCATTATTGCCTCCATTCTAATGTTCTTCCACTCCAAGAAACCAAAGCCTAAAAGCCCACAGTACAAGGCTTATCTCTACGAACGCGCTCGAATGTAAATTCAAATTCATCCGCCCATTATTCACAACGTCTGGGGAGGTTAGTTCAAAACAGTTATGCCACCGCCCGATATTGATGGTGGGTACAGTTAGTGAAGACGACGTAGATATGTTAGCGTATCATATTGACACGAGTAATCGATACGAAATACTAATGATAACATACTCTTAAATTTGAAATTATATCTCACCTGCTTAGGTTAAGTTTAATTTACATTGTACTACACAAGTCTACAAGTAAGTGACGCCATTTGTTTCTTCACTCAAAATTAAGTTAACAAGTTGTGTTGATTTTTCGTGTTGTTTCGAAAACTCAAATTAGTATAAATGAAAGTGGGTAAAAGGGCTTTAGCGTTTTTCACATTTGCAACTTTTCGTAATATCTATGTCATTGTGTACTAGACACGTTTTCTATGTACTATAAATATTTAGAGTACGACTTACTAGAACCTTCCAAACTTCCGAGATGTAAATCCCAGGTTCGTAAATGTTATAGTTTTTAGTTGTATTCTTCATTTTTGTTAGTGTAATACTTAGTGTAATACTAGTTCGAACATTCAATTTTTGATTATGTTAAAAGTTTTCGGCAGCTTTCGAAACATCAGGCAGCATAATACTATAAGTTATTTGTTACAAATGTTTTTGTTGAAGTCATTAAGCAGACACTAGTCTGCTTTCTCCATTGTGCAACTGATGGTTGTTTTTTAAAAGAAAAGTTAGAATATGGCGACGGCAATCTTCTATCATCACTATCTTGAAGTTAGTGATGCGGATTCTCGTCAGTACTTGAAAACTTGTAATTGAGTTAGCTTAGAACACATTCAAAATGAACATGTGCCAGAGCATTGTTTTCGCGACGTATTTATATGTGGAAAAGGAGAAGTCGTGGAGGTATTCATGAGATGTGTTCAAACAATAATTCAAAGGACTGCTGAATATTATGTTCTGTAAACTGAGGATGCCAATTAATTTCCTTTTAGACTGCTTCGTCTTGTCTCACGCGACGCAAATGACAAAAAAAATGCAACAATCTCCCGTTAAATTAAATTAAGTAATTTATGTCCACTCATTTTGCATTCCGGTTTGATCCAGGGATTGCGCAGAGTTAGATTGATAGTAAATTAATTAGCGTCAAACAAATTGGTTAAATAAAGTGAGATTTCTTATTTATAAATTTACGATGTCACTTTCATTGTGTTAGTCAATTTCCATTAGGCAATCTACGGAAATTTTGCGTTCTCTACCGCACTATTTTAATTTCAAGAGTATTTTATTTCTAGGAAGTAATTAGTTCGAAATCGATAGATAATGGTGATTGGAATTGCGGTAAACGGTTATAAATTTCCCTAAACGCAATGATCAATCGTCGGTACTCAACACTTTCCTCCGCTTCAAGGTATAATTTAATTGTGCAGCTCATTTATTATAATGATCCTGACACGTCGAGTCAAGTAGTATTAATTGTTAACCGATTCTGAATATGGTTTTTAACCACGAATGGGCCGTATTCACTCCGCGCGTTACATGAAGTAGGATAAGAATGTTAACAAGCTTTGGTAAACTGCTTAAAGTGAAAAACGTATTGACTCTGAATTATGAAAGTGAAAGCGACGCGCATGGCACAGAGTGCAATGTAAGACGTTTTTACAGGTAGCGGGTGTAATACGTCAGAATTTGTTAATTGCCAAATTAAGTGATTAGTTTACAGTGTTGCAAATAAAACTAGACGAAGTTTCTTGAAAAAAAGCCGTCAATCGCAACTGCTGTTATATTTTCACGTTATTTTTTTTAATTACGAATAAAAATGAATTATTTTGAATTATGATTCTGAAAATTATAAATATGAAGTTATTAATATGTCAAAAAAAGAAAACTATTTGAGGTAGCTTTTACGAGTTTACTCTCATTTGACGTTAGGTTGAAATATTTTATTAATTGGTTTTAAGCTAATAAGATTTAGCTTAATGATTATAATGAGCTTCGAGAAATCGGTTATTTTAGTGTAAGATATTAACCGTGTAGTTTCGGTAAATTAAATTTAAAATTTTCTTTAAAATGATCCTTCATTACGTCATTCGTTTTAGATGAATTAATTGCTACCAAATGGATACGGCGGCAAAATTTAATTTCCAATGCTCCAAACGGAAGGAAGGAAATTAGACGGAAGTGATTTCCATTTCTTGTTTATAATTTCTAGCCTCAAAACTTTTAAGTCCTTTGGCACTTTGTGGTATTGAAAGGAGTTAGTTAATAAATTAATCAGAATTAACTTTAAGTGAAATTACGTTCGTTCATATAGGCACGTATCTCCATTACATGAAAAATATGCTAATTGAGCTCGGAAGATGCTGTCACGCTCACCTATGCCAAGGGGCAAAGCACAAATCAGAACAGGCTTCATTTGCAAACAAACAATTCTCAATGGCAATTAATATTAATTTTTGTTAAATGTCAACCATAACGTCGACCAATCCCCGCCTCCTTTACATTAACTTCAAAAATTTCTGTTTTTGCCGAAATTAAGATGAATTGCAATCGAGTGGGATCATATCTTATGGTTTAAGTTTGATTTTACTTATGGTAAAAATCATTGATATTTATCATTAAATTTTTTAATTTAAGTTGTCATTTGGAGAAATTTCACTTTCTGTCATTTTGTTTTGGTGAGAGGAATCAAAGTGATTTTATTTTTATTATTCGGATAAATCACTCTTTAAGATTCAATTCACGGATTGTGGCCTATTGTTAAGTCTATTTTAAGTTTGTATGTAGTTGGAGTAAACATTTAAAGATGAAGCGAATTAATTACTAATTAAGGGCTCTCTCCTGAATATTTTGCCAAAGTGCCAAGCGTACCTGTTGGAGGTGATACGCTTAAATGCAGTTTTACTTTTAAGCAGTGGCTACTTGGCCTAGTGCACTAAAAAGTCAATTAAAAGTGCATATTTGTGGTGCTGTCCACGGGGTCAAGATATGCCGTAGAGATATAGGCTTGGAAATAGAACTTAAGGTATTTTTGGGTAAATTAGTGTGAAATATGAATTGGCCTATTTTTCTACTAATTATTCTGTGAGTTCCGCACTGCGCGTTCCATATGTCTCTGATATTAATTGCGATTAGGAAGCCACGGACTAGAATACGTATTTGTACAGAATTATGAGGAATACAGATCAGACCGGAAATTTCATCATTCAGCCAGTCACACAAGCAATTGATAGAAAACAGAGTTAATTTTAGACAAGAGCCAAGTTCTAATTAGGCGATCTTGCTCCGCTGCACCGGAAATCATATGCAATAGTTCAATTGTACTACAAATTTAAGTCCACAATTTAAGAATCTCACACTTTTAATCCATGTTTTTTTTTACACTTTACACAAAATATTTTCTGTCGTGCTTAATTCCATTATAACTCCTTTGATGTCTTCTTTTCTGACTTTTCATCATTCAATTTCCTGATCCTAAAAAATTGTTAATTGCCTAGTATTATTTTATTTCAAATCCCAAACCTTCAAGATTGATAATTACGGATTTTTTTGAAGATTTTAAAATGGCTTTTTTTTTTGTTCCATTCCATTGTGATCCATTTGTTAATATTTTGAGGATCTCGCGTGTAGTGGTGCACTGTAGAGGGAAAGCCCTTGGCATCAGTCTCACGTTTCTTAATAATTTCTTTGCTAATTTCCGCAGTTTAATTTTTATTTGTGATTCTTAGTAAGTTGTAAAGCAGTGGAAGGGCATTGCGCAATTTAAATCAAATAGCGATTCTTTTACAGTCAGTTATGACGAGGACAGGTAAATAATAACAGTATATTTCACTCAAGTATCATTATGCGAGAAGAAGTTTTTGGGATGGAAACAATTGAAATCGTGCCTTGATCCTTGTCCATGTTACAATTAGTCGAGGATGCTCGACATTTTATTTTGACTTCCTGGACGCACGCAACGCTTTACTATATAATAATAAAGATTTTAGAAATTGCTTTGATTGACATTTCAGAACATCTTTTAGATTTGCTTTTTTTAAATTTATGAAAATATTATGAATTTAATATTTCAAAACTTGTAAGTTGCATGTCCACTTTATTGCTTGAGGATGTCAGTGCTTGTCGTGAAATTCCAAGAAGCGATATTTATAGGTGACTAACTTGAAAGCCCACTATGTCACTCGTCGAAGTGACCTAAAAGGCCATTTGCTTGGACGCGGAGGCCGAAGTGACCCCAGGGACAAGCTTCTGCGCAGAGCATTTGTTATTCGTCCGAGCAGTCTACCTTGTCCCTCAAATTTTCTCCACTTGTTTTACTTTGGACGACTGCGCGGCGAAGGTGGGAAACAAAATGAAGTCACTCACCAAGAAACGTCAGAACGTAGCCACCCCAAGCAGTGACTCTCAATTTCGTGCCCACCAACTTTTACTTTCCTTCCTAAAGCACCTCGACCACTTCGACGGCCCAAGTTTTCTTCCGTAACAAGGCGAGGGACTCAGGTCAGTCGTCAGTATCCTTTGAACCAAAGCAGATCAGTCGAGAGGCCCTTAAGGATCAGTTCTGTGCTTCCATCAGGCAGTCTAGTCCAAAATCTCTTCCAGTACTCTCAATTTCATTTGTCTTGTGTTCTCCAGCAGTATTCTCCAGTTCCTAAGTACTCCTCCATTGACCGACCAAGTACAGGACAGGAGGCGAGAATTCTAAACAAGAAATTTAGAACCTCAAGTAAGTCTACATTTCCACGGTTTTGGGTCAATGACCTTCTCGGTGAAATAATTTGAGGCTAGGATCCGAAGTGAATGTGTTTCTGGCCGGTGGTCACTAGAGCGGCGCTGCAGGACTCAGTTTTTTCTTAGAAGAGCCAAGGGCTCCTAGTAGGAATAGCGTAATTTTTAATTATAGGTTTGCCATTTCGTAATAGGGGTTTTAAATTACAATTAATTGTGCCAACTTTCACAATGCAGTGGAGGTTTAGCCCACACCTCCAAGTCCTAACGGAGCGAGTCAATGCTAATCAAGTACCCTCATCAGTTACACAATTGTCTCTTCCCAAAAGGCCTCCATCATCTCAACATGGGAAATTTGCAAATTTACACAATGCAAAAAATTCAGGATGAGCTGAGGCCCTTTTTTCTAGGCCTTGTTTACCTGTCATAACACGAGATTTTGCGATGCATCTCGAGCTTGATTACATAACGAACAATTAGAGAGCCTGAGGGAAGTCATTATTCCCAATCGCCAAATTCACTCCCAAGTTAATTAACATAAGATTGTAATTTATCTTTGCAAAATTAAACCCTTCATTGGTTTTTTTCCCCTTGGACTTGTATCCCTTTTGTCTCTGACGAGATCACTTTTCATTGATTGGTCATTGCCTATCGACCAATGGGCAAATTAAACGTTAAATTAAGTGAAAAGCGGGAAGCCTTGACCGGGATACTCCTCTCTCGAAACGTACCGGTTGACCTCTGGGGAGAGGGTGACCCTTCCAATGTTGACACCTTAAGATTAAGGTCATTAGAGCTGACGCCTATTTTGTCCGTGCTCAGGACAAGTGGGCCTTGGCTAATCGAATGACGTTGAGACATTGAAAATTTTAAGGTAGCCCTTGTGGAAATGCCGAGTTTTTTTCATATTAATATTTTAAATAATTAAAGCCTATAAACTGATTGGAGAAGTAGCGACAAAGGAGCCAATTTAGGTGAATGATATGCCCACTTAGATGAAAGAAATTACGAGTTAAGTGAATAACGTTATTCTTCGTTGCGCAAATTGATTGAAAACGAATTTTGCGATGTTATATGCTTGAGAAGAGGGCGGTTAGAAACAAGTTATATAAATCTGATAACAGGGCTCATAACGTTTTCACTTTCGATGTAATTGGGTCCGACAGTAGGGCATAGCTTTACAACAATTCATCAAATGTTTTTGCAGAAAAAAAAGCAATATTTTTTTTTGGTATACTTTGCCAAAAATTTTAACAAATTAGCGCTAACGGTCCGTGTGAAGTTATGGCATTAGAGTAGGTCCTTATTATGAAGCAGGCAGCAATTGGATCCGCTAATAATGTTCTCCCATTAACTTTCTTTTCACGAGGGAAGATGTAATATGGCTCTTTAATTTTTCACGAAATCAGTGCAAAAACCATAAACAAAAATTTACTGCACTGTTTCCGCTTTAAAAAAAAGTTGAGCTTGAAGGAGTCCGGGTTCTCAAATATCATTTAGAGTAAAGGCAGTTTATTTTAAAATTATGTTTATGTTTAGTTCATCAAATTAATCAGGGCTTTCTCGACAGTAGTATTAGATAACAAAACGCCATAAAATCTTTCTGAATTTGTAAAAATCTGGAGGGTGTGTTTTTAGGCCTAGCAAGTCTTTTTTTATGGAGCATTGCAATGTTAGATGCATTTTTAACGGAAATGTTTCTTCATAGCAAACTGTACTTATTTTATATGACTTTTCTTTTAACGTTACTAATGTTGGATGTCCTATTTTTAATATTTTTTCCAATGGGGTGCTTTTCGTTTTATTTTCGTTTTTGCAGCTTAAAACTGAAAAAAGGCTGCTTAAAATAAATTATATTTATGCTAAAACGCTATATTTTGTTTTGATTGGCCAGAAATGAAGTCGTGGATGGTATCCGTGACTCTGTCACTCCTGATAGCCCTATGTAGTGGATACCCAATTCCAGAAGACGAGTCCCACCTCACAGCGTCTGAAGAAGATGGATCCAAAGCTCCTTCCGTAAGTATTTCAACGTTTTTCAGCGCAGCGAGTACTGGGCCAATGCCAGTGGCTGTATAATTTCAAATCGTGTAACATATCCCACCAACATGCGACCCCTTGTTTTCTGCTCCACTGAAAGTAGGGAAAACGTTTCTTTGAAAGTACTTGTTTAGAGAAATTGGAGTCGACATGCTCAGGAACGAGTCCTCGTGACTGCAGAGCCAAAATTTGGCTGGGATTTTTGAATTGAAGGGCCAAACCGGTCGAGCCCATTGTACTCCCAAAAAAGTACTTGGCAAGTATTTTAAGCCTCTGCGGTGAAAAATACATAAGGGCTCGCGTTAGGTGCGCTCTATCTGATCTCCCTAACTTCCTGTTTCCTGCTACACTACTTTTGGTTAGGAGCCGCAGAGTGTGAAGACACAGCATCTTATGCGCTCATTAACCTCCGCCAACACTTGGTCAATTCAAACTTTCCCTCTTCCTGACGTAATTACTAATCAGTCCAACGGAGTTCCCCAAAAACACACCTTGCCCAAGGGACGCTCTGATCTTGGGTCCGAGCACTGCGCCGCGCTCATGCTCAAACTAAGACAAACAATTTTCTACTCTAAAAACTCTCTAGGTCCAATCTAAGGTTTACGAAATGGCGGAAATTACGTTGCACAAATGTCAAATTCCGTCAACTTAAAACGCTGCAAATGTGTTACAAAATTCGCAACAGAAAAGGAAAATTAAATGAAGTCGTGTTTTTCGGTATTACCGAAAGTAACTTCTTAGTTTGAGATTTTTTTTAAACTTAAAAATTTAAAGACGTTATAAGAAGAATAGCCAATTATATTTTTGCCCCGCTTGAAAAAAATGCATTTCCGGAAATGATAATTTGTCCACTTTAGGTACTCTTAAAAGACACTTTTTTTATTTCCCAAAAGCAAGGGAATCCCCCTAATTACGTTATAAAGCTGTCGAAATCTCCATCTTTATGATTATTACTCAAAGCAGGTTTTTGATTTCATTGTGATTTTACCTTTTGAGAACTAATTATTTACAAAAGATTCATCTACCTCAGCAGGCATTGTTACTGCACTTGGGATGCATTTTTTGTTACGAAATGTCCACCTACTACTTTACAGATTTTTGCGCAACTTTAACGTATTATCAGTTGCTTTGTAATTAGAAGCGGCGCATCAGTTAGGTAAATAAGTTTCTTTACAATTTGGCCCAAGTCAAAAGTCCAGGGTCATTTACGGGGGAAATGGGGCATATGGTGTTTCCAATATAAATTATCATCATTAATCTTTAAAAAAAATCAATTTTAAATCCGTATTTTTAATAGAATAATTTAGTAATTGGATTTCCAATTTAATCTTAGATTTCAAAAATTTAAGAAAATACAACGCATTATAGACTAACATACGGTTTAGAACTCAAAGCACGAAAACTCAAGTTTTTACTTATTTTGGCACCATTTTCTGTACGGACCATTTAAGTCAAGCTAATTGCAATTCCTAATTAGGAAAAATTACTCAATCTCTCCTCCATTTATATAACAATTTGATTATTTTGCGCATCGACGAATTCTGATTGAGTTCAAATAAGCAGCCCTCAGCGACGCTGTCAATAACCGCTATGCACGTATACCCTTTAATTGAATGTACCTTTCATGTTTATACGAAATCGAAAAACTATTTAAAATTTTCTCAGAGGCATCTCAAAAGTGGTTTACGGCCCATGGCCTCCCTCAACGCACTAACAAATATAACGCAACTGATTGTTAAATTGGGGCTCTCGTGTCAGGTGAGAGATCAGAAGCCTGATTGGACGACTTGTTACAATTAAAGTCTTTATTCGACGAACGTTCCTGTGATTTTGAAATTTCCCACGTTCGACCCAAGAGAGCACGCCAGGACGGTGGGAAAGGCGACCAAGGTCAGGCGTCTTCCGGTGAGGGCAATTGCTACACATTTGGAGACATGAGGCCTCTTGGGTCAATATGCTCTCCCTTTGATGTGATCTGGGTTAAACGCAACCCATTGTTTCCACTTACGACTCAAATGAAGTGTCACCAATTATAACGATTCAATTTGGTCGCTACCTCATTTGCTTTAATGATCTTCCTCTGGAATCGCTCAAGAAGCGCTATGGGATCAAGCGCTAATGGGCCAATAGCTTTAGGGGAGGGAAGAAACGTCGTTGAATATTTACATGGCATAAACATTTGTCTGACTATTGCATAATGGATTCTTAAAAGACGACAGTTATGCGAATTATGAATTTGCAATTGAGAAACCATTAATGTTTTTGTGGGTACTTGAATGTTAAGAGCGTCTGCTCCATTGTGCAATTATTTTTGTTGAATGAATGCTGCTGAATTTATGAGAAGCCTTTTACGTTTTTTTGTTGCGTGAAATGAAGCACTGGTGAACATGATGCTGACAACGTCATTTTTTCAACCAATTGCAATAAGACAAATGTTGGTTTTTTTTTGCACGAAGACAATGACTCGATGGACAAAAAACGTCAAGCGCACTGACTTTGGTTGCACTAAACAATGAATTCACCCTACAGGTATTTGATGACTATGAAGATGATGAGATGCAGTCCAAAATTAATGGTATCCGAAGTATTTCTACTGGAGACCTCAATGTCCAGAAGGACCCTTCGCAAATGATAACCAAGGCCCTTGAGGTGCAAAATCAGCAATATTACCAACATCAACATAACCAACACCAACATACCCAACACCAACAAAACCTACACCACCAACCCCAGACGCACAATTACATGACTCAAGTACTCTACCAATGACTGCTAATGACTAATTACACTTACAAGAGATTTTGAATTTTTTGAAAATGTGTTATGACTAATTTGGTTTTTACCACCTAGCGCCATTTTGCTTCAAATTGCTTTCAAAGTGAAAACGAATTACACCACCACTGGCTTTACCAACTTTTATAGATTGGCTGGGGATTTGAGTAGATTTTGCAAAGCAATGGCCGCCTTTTGGCTATTTTTGACAATAGGTAAACGACGAAGAAATTCCGACGAATTGGGAATTTTCGAATACTTCGACAGCCCATGACGACAATGGTAACAAAAATTTGACTACGAGCATCGAACCGGACGTAACGACAACGCCCCCTGGGCATTTGACAATTTGCACTTTAGTTTAAATGGTCGGTAAGTTTAATTGCGTGTGATTGTTGTGTGTCTGATTATGTCTTGGCCTTGGACCCTGAAGGATGTGTCAGAGACGCTTGGAACAAGTATCAAGAACCTTGGGAATTCAGCGATTCAAATCCTGGAAGGAAGCGGAGTCGCGGCGGAGCAGGCCCTTGGCACTGGGGCGAGAATAGTGACGGGCGTGGCGGAGACGGCGGCGGAAGCGGCTGAAACCGGCGCTAAAAGTGCCATTCGAATTGCACATGTGAGCACTGTCACTGCACATCCACTGTCACTCTTGTTCTATTTTTCGTCTGCTTTCACTCGTATAGTGTCACTGACAGAGTGACAGTGGCGACACTGTCACTCGTCCTTCATCTTTTAGGGCTATCTTGATTTGTCGTTTTTCCAAGGTATTTAGTTGACTTTTGTGGCTGGGATTCTAAATTATTCGAGAGGGCGCTGAATCCAAGTGATTCGTTTTTCTTGAAAACATTTTCTGTAAAATACAAGCATTCTTTTGGCGGAGGCTAAACAAAAACAAGTCCATTAAAATGGTCAAAAATTGATTGTTTGAATATGTTAGGGCGTGGCCAATTCCTTGACGCATGGGACTCGGAGTCTTGTAGAAACAAAAACGAATCTGTTAAAGGGCCTCACCGGAGCTTCAGCGTCATCCCTCCAGGCTGAAGCTTCTTCAAACAACGACGCTGTTCAGCGACAGGAACGACAGAGCTATGGAGGATATTCATCATCAACTTCTGGATACGTAAGGCTTACAGCGTCGACGAAAATAACATCATTTTTATATAATGATATCAATTATTATAAATATCGATACCGCAATTGATTAATTGTAAATAATTCACGATTAATTCAATGATTCACTTTTTCCAAGCAGGGAGGAAGCGGCGTTGCAGAAACGCCCAACAACTTTGTCAACGTCTTCTCACAGGCTGCTGCCAATACTGTCAATTTTGGCACGCAACTTTTGAACAGTTTAGTCGGAGTTGCAGCTAATATTCTACAGGTAGAACATGCTCTACCTTGCTATTTATACTGTTCGAAAGATACTTGCAATATTAAGAAAATCGGCGATTTCCAAAAGAAAAAAAAATTCTAAAAAATTTAACAATTTTGACAAAATTCGTACTATAGGGGACAGTGTCAACTCTGCTCAGCTTGCTCAACGCCAAAGGTCAAGTTGTAGGAGCCGTCGTGCAGTCTGCGCCGCCAGTACTCGCCTCGGTGACACGGACGGCTGGAGACGTCCTCGCTGCCAAAGCCCGCATTTTCGGGGCGGTGACACAGGTAGGAGCAGCAGTTGCAAATTCTATTGGAACTCTTGCCGCTAACCATGCCGACAAAGCCAATTCCCATTCCCAATCTGGTGGTTACGGCGTACCTGGCAAATACTAAAATAACAAGCTGGAACGAAACGCCCCATTTTTTTTAGAATAGGGTTATTTTTAAGTGCTCCAGAAATGCTCAGAGATTTTAGTCAAGAAATTGTTTACTTTCTTCCTCTGAACAAAATTATGCCCAATAACTAGCTCTTAACTTTCACTACACTCTTCCACTAATCCTAAGATCAAGGGCCCCCACAGTGTGTAAACTTAATTATTAATTTGTCGTCAAAACGAGCTAATTCACTAACCTAAGGCCTCTAGAACCTTAGACTGTCATTAACAAGTATTTTTATTTAGTCCTGCCCAAAAGGAAATGGCTGAATGTGTAATTTGAATGCGTTTAGCCCTCTTATTTCTCGCCTAAAATTTCTTCTTTCTTAAAAAAAAAGCCAGTGAAGGCACTTTTTTTTTTAATATTTTTTAAAACAAAATATACTTACGTCTTTCAATTCCTACCTAGCGAAGCAATTCATGTAAACCTTTCCTAGTAGTGCGTCAGGGTTCTGCATGATTGTAATAGTTACCAAATGAAAGATTTTATTCGGGATTTCGTTCCCCATTCCTTACGTAATAATTATTGAGTAACAACAAATTACTAATGCTTTCCCTACAATACTGCTTTCTCCTGTTTCAAATAGTTGTAAACGAAACGGAAACGAGTTTAATAAGAAAAGCGAGCTTGACCCATGCTTTTTGATTTTGCTAAAACATTTTTTTTTCTCAGTGTTTAAGTACATTTAGGACTTTTTGACGAAATTGACTCTTATAACCTACTGTGTGACCCTATAATTTACTCCCAAGGACTCTAATTGTAATTTGACTAAATTAACTTAACTTTAATTACAGTGACTGTTTAACTCTAAAATTCTACTACTGTTGTTGTTGAGTGGTTTTTAAATAATTGTTTAACTGAAAATAAACGTATCCAAATTGGAATCAGAAAACGTAAATGACTTTTGACATTATTTGACGCATGCTCAATCGAAAAAAATTTTTTCAATCTAACCTTGTACGCAAATAAATTATTCAACGCATTGGAGAGGGAAGTGGGACATTTTGTGGACCAAAGGACAGTACATACTTGACGCAACGACGACAACTCTTATATGTCAAGGACTGACAACATTGTCACAATTTTTTGGGATGGGTAAGGACTTTTTTAAATGCAATTTCCTAAACCATTCCTGCTATTTGATTTAAAGAATTTGACAACTCCAAACGATTGTTTATCGTTCTTGACAGCTCAACATGTAATTTCTGCCCTAATAACCATAAGATGTGACGCACGGCGTCCTTTTCGTCACTATTGCCAAAATGCGTCAAGTTGATAACTTTTGACTTCCGCATTTCCGTCTTTTCTTGAACACTGCGCAGTACAAATCACTTTTTTTTTTCAAAAAATTTCTTACTCATATTTTTAAAATTTTCAACTAACAAATAAGATATTAGGCGCTTGTAAAGCAATGGTAGAGAGATTCGCATAAACAAAATGCTATCGATTAACCCAAGAAACAGCAGAATCGAACCAAATTCCACTTGAATTCAACATTCGTCCAAACTATTCAGAAAAAAAGGTACAAAATCAAATTATTATTTCACTTTTGTCGTAATGTCTATCACTTTTGTACTTCACAAGCATCACACCACACTACTGTGGGCTATGTAATTCTTCAGAGTCTTAAAAGCTTCCAGTTTTCTTAGTTCTCGTACTTTCTTTTTACTTTAGTTTCTCGTTTTTAGTAGAATACACAATTTGAACAATTTCTGAACAATTTCTTGAACAAGCAATTTTCATCAAAAAGGAAACTGGTTCCACAAGTAGACTTAGGAGCTCCACTTGATGCAGCTTGTGCGACACACCTAGTTGGACTGAATGTGCTTTGCTTTTTACTAGAATTAAATTAGAAAGATTTAATCACTATTAACTCTTGACTAATTAATTAATCAACCCAATTTTAGTCCAGTACTTCTAGTAAGCGGTGGTGGTGAATGTCCCTAAGGACATTAAAACTATTTTACCTACTGGGAAGGGCTCCTTCAATTTCTTCCTAAATTTCATTGCAATTGCACCCATCATTGTTAATGAGAAAAGTACTATTTTTTTTAACTAATTTTCTAGGCTGCGGTTAGCTTCGGAAGTCAATTGGCAAGAACTTTCGGCGACACGTTCGGTGGACTTTTCAACAGAATCCAAAGCATTGACGGAACTGGCGGAGGTGGCTACTCTGATGGTGGCTCAGCTTCACCCGCCAGAGGTAACCTAGGAACACTTCTTGCAGCCCTTGGTGGAAACAAAGGGTCTTCGGAAGGTGGCTTCGGTGGTGGCTCAAGCAAAGGCCTTGGAGGCATATTGGCCGCTCTTCAGAGCGGTGGATCTCGAGATATTGGCGCAAGTCAAGGAAGCGGTATTCTCGGAGGGATCGGAACCGTAAGCTTACGAGTCCAACATGCAACATGGTGTCAAATTTGCTGAAATTTTCTAAATTTGTTTAAACAAAACTTTCAGCTCGCTCAAACACTGCTCAACGCCAAACTTAATTTGCTCAACGGTCTACTCTCACCGTTTACCGGTGGGCGATCGCTAATTAATTTAGGAAATCGTAACAATTATGGAGCTCCTAGCGGCGGTGGCGGCGGGGGCTACGGCGGAAGCTCAGAATCTAACTTTAAAATTACTATTGCATCGTCACCAAACCCAATTATTTCACTAGGAAGCGATGACTCTTCAAGCAGCGGCCCTGTAGGTGGTTCATCTGCCCTAATTTAATTTATTTAATTATTTAGTAGTAATTTAAACCTAACAAAATCTTACAAAACGTTTCTTTTGTAAATTTGACGATTTTGACTCGATTTCAGCCAGCTACCACACTTCCCTGACTATCAGCTTAGCGCAAATCACTAATTTTCCAATTTGGCAAAAAAGTGGTAATTGAGGCAAGGCTTCCCACTCTACCATTTCCAAAGCTTTTTTTGAAGCCGTTGACTATCCTATTTAATTGATATTAATTTATTTAAACTCGCAACTTCAGAAATCTTTTCAGCCATTTTAGTTTGGTTCAAAGCGGAGATGACCTGATTTTTATTTTTACTTTTAAAGAAACCAAAGTACCAAGTATATCGTGTTGATAAATAACGTGGTATCTTTCCAAACTATATGTCGGTAGATTTTCTACAGATTTAACTGGTGATTTTGTGTAATTTACTTTACTTTATTATTTTAAAGCTAACTTAATTGACTTTCATTTTATTTAATTTTAATTAATCTTTAATTTAACTTTCGCATTGTTCCCTTCAATTGTTTTGTACAGGTAAAAGCGTTAAAGTTCGATCTCAGCAAGAACGCACACACTACTACCACAGTCTACCTGCACTTTAAGTTTCTTTTAATTTCTTATATCCTCTTCCTCACACTATCGCTTACGTTGGTATATCGAAATATTTATAATAAAACCATGTAAATTATTTTATTTATTCTGTCATGTTTCCTCACAATTTATTCGAACCTGATGAAGCACGTTTTTTGGATTTTCGGAACCTCCTGCCTTGCCTATTTTACAGCAAAAATTAATTTACAACAAAATCTTCTGTGTATTTTTTTTAGCTTTTCTGTCATTTTCACTTAACACGCTTCGCTAACACTAAACTTCAATTAACACTGCGGCTTTTGTTAAATTCTGAAGGTATGATGCGAGTCTGAATCGACTAACACTTAAAAATTCGTTCAATTATTATTGTGTTTGATTCGTATGAATGTTCATGTCCTAATAGAATGTATGCTTTTTTGTTTGTTTTCTAATTGTCGAAACAGCGATCGGTTAGGTTCTTCGTAGCTCCGGATGCGACGTACACGCCTAAATTGGAGTCCCAGCTCTCAGCGGGTAACCTACTGGCGACATTCAGCAGCGGCATTTTCAAGGGCTTTGCAGACCAACTGAACAACAATCTTCAGGCGAGCTTGGCCCGAAATGCTAAGGCAAATGGCGGAAAGGGAATTTTTGGAAGTTTTGACAGTAGCGGCCTCTTCCCCAAGACTGCACCAGCTCCTAAATCGACTGAAAAACTTACTAGCGCTGAATCCAAGCGCGCCAGCAGCGCCGAAGCAAAGCGAACAAGTAGCTCTGAAATTAGAAATACGAGTAAGGAGCTGCAAGAAGCATTTTCAAAAATCCTTCCCAAAATGTACGCTACCTCAAGCTCAACAACGTCGAAACCTAGTCTTCTAAGAAAAATCTAAACGTTCCTCGTAACTCATATGAAAATGTTAGTCATGTTTTGTCCTAATAATATTGTCGCTCTGTTTGTTTTTCCTTCTTCCAAGTTATACGACTTGTACCTGTACAGAAATAATACATTTCCAAAAAATATTTTGAAATCAAAGAGTTTTGAAGTCAATTTTTAAGAATGCGTCTTGCGAGGTTTATTTTACACAAAATTTAGAATTTGGTTAAAATAATTTTTTTTTTTTTGAATTTTGAAACTAAGACTCTTAAGGATTTCTTGTTTGGGCAGATCCAACTGCTAGTTGCCTTCGTCATCCTGAACTACTTTGAAGGTCTCGAAGACTTTTGATTTAAATTTTCCCGCGTACGCGCCAGCGATTGAATACTTGTTGTCGACTTTGCTTGTTCGTAGTTGGGAAGCTTATCGTTTGCTACATAGCTCAGATTACCGTTACTAACCATTGGAATTGGTTTGAGCTTTGTCGCTTCAGTAGTGTAACGTTCTATTAGTGTGCGGCTAGACTTGGTTTCCGCCAATTTTGAGCCTTTCTTACCACTTCGAATGTAATCGTCCGTAATGCAATCGAGTAGTGCTGAAGCGATTGTTCGTTCGACCGAAGCGCGGCTAGCGGCTTGAGCACTTATCATACGAGCCGATAGGCTTGGAAAGTGCGTGAGCGGGTCAATAGAATGATGACCGGAAGGCAGCTTGGGTAGACGATTCGTTTTGGATTCGTAAGGAAGTTGGCTGCGTAGTGACATTGCGATGACAGATTCGACCACGGCGTGCGCTCGCTCCATATCTACTTCCCTGGCCAAATGATCGTAAGCGGCTACTTTATGGGTGGATACAACGGTATCTGCGCCGTGCAAATGCTCGCGGGACAACGGCGTCGGAGGAAGAGCAACCGTCACATTCTCAGCTTGAGCGGGATCCTAACCACATTTTCGTTTAATAATATTTTTGTTATTATCCCATTTAAATGATTTAAGAAGATTTCAAAACTTCATAATTTCAGCTAAGTAATAATTTAGGACATATTAAAAACGCTAACTTCTAAATCAACAAAAAAAAACAATTACATAAAGACGTATTCCAGGCGTCCTTGCACTTTCCGTAGAACTTTCCGTGTCATCCATGCTTATAATTTATGCTAAAATCTATAATATCTACAATAATTGTAGATATTAATTATTTAATTATTAAACTAAACTAACAATGAAAAAATACTAGATTATTCAAAAGGAAATTGGCAATTCTTTGTTAAACAATCCGAGAACACGTTACCGTACTGATTCTGAAGCCGTATATGAATTTTGAACCACTTTAGATTTAGCGATACCAAGTTTTATTAAATCAAATCTGAACACATGAGTACAAGTAGTTTAACAAAGGAGATTAATTATAAAATGACTTTTTGGTATTTTTTTTTTGTGATTGAATCTTAGCATTATAAAAACAACTAAATCACAGGAGCATCACTAAAATTATAAGCTTTTGCAGTGCAGAAAACAAAACTAGGAAACCACGAAATTTCCTCTTGTAATTTATCGGTACTTCCAAAGCCTTTTAAGAGTCTCGCCCTCGTGACTTTAGTGTTTGCCTTCAGCTAATATAATTTTTATACAAGACTAATAAGCTTTTTTAACACATAAGTGCTTTTCAGAGACCCTTCAAGGGTCCAACTGACGTTTCCGCCGATTCTGTAATCACCTTCTCACTTGACTGAGATCGAGGAAGCGAGTTACAGTCTCGTCGCAAACTGCTTGAGAGGGGCGTTACTGTTAGTGGGGGCGGGGCTTCATGCTTTGTGACTGGGATGCATTCTGAGGGGTCATCAGGGTCAAAGGGACGCGAATCGGAAACGATACTTTCGTCTGAACGGCCTTGGGGGTTCTTCTCAGTCAAAGAATTGAGCGATGCGTTGTTTTTTAGGCTGTGATCTGAAGTCGGCTCTAGAGATACTTTCTCTTCGGTGAGGAATGATGAGCGAGAAAGCGATTTTTCAGGCCTCGAACATTCGCAAGATCTTGTTTCCAGCGGAGACTGAGGAGCTTTTGGAATGGAAACTACAGTCTGGAAACCCATAGAAAAAAGTTGAAACTTTAAACCTCATATTCTTCCTTTTAATTTTTTAAAAATTCAATTCAAAGGAGCTTACGACAGAAACCAGGGAGGCATTTCGCTCAGTATGATCAAATGTGAGCCGCAAGTGTTGCTCTGGTGGAGCTCCCGTGATGGCGCTTGACGGGATTTCTCCACTGGAATGGCGGCGCTGGTGGCGCTGATTGTCATGAATTGGAGACTCCGTCTCTCTCGACTCTGAAGAATTCATAATACGGTCGTCCATATCAAGATGCAGAATGCTTTCCCGACTTCCAGAGGTCTGATCCAGAAATTCATTTTGTAATAAAAATGTATTTACTGGACAAGCAAAATCCATAACAATTTATTCAAGTTACGTACTTCGTAGCCAAAATGTTTTAGAATGTTCATTTTGCACATGGGACATGTCCTGTGCTCCAGCAGCCAAGGATCAACGCACAGCTTGTGAAACTCGTGTCTAAAGTATTAGCATCTTTGTTATTAAACGCGATAAACAAAAAATATATAGAAATAAAAACTAGAAACTTAAGCTAGACGAGTTCAGTAGCATTTTAAAGCTTTGTCATTTACAAAACTACTTTGGAAGCTAACGAGCATTACTGGTAAGCTGTTTACTTCATCATTTTAGACAACAGAAAAATTGATCCATCAGGAATCAAGGTCAGTTTATGTTTGTAGAAATTGAATAATTTTTTAAATATGGTTACCTGCACGGGAGCGTCCTAACCATCTCTCCTGATCGATAGAGCTCTATGCAGACGGCGCAGCACTCTCCATCTCCGCTGACATCCTGCCAAAAGAGAGAGAAAGTGTGGTTAATAGAAAGTTGAATAGAAAGTTAGCGAAGCCGAAACCGGAAGTAAGCTCCGCTTTAATTTGTCCTGGCTCTTGGTGTGGGTGGGCTACGGA